>LFZO01001176.1:0-11596 GCA_001578225.1 Pseudocercospora musae | reverse complement strand
ATATATACTAACTCTAGATAGCTATTAACCTACTAGCTATCTATACTAAGCGTGTTACTATTTAGTAGAAGGACATTGTTATACTAAGTTTGCTTCTAAAGGGCTATAGTATCTTTATTAGAGATATAGATATTAGCGAGAATCTATATAAGAACTATCGTAAGTAATAAAGGAACGGAAGGGTAGCTATTAGCGCTATACTATAGAAAGAAATAACTACTCTATCCTTAAGGACTACGATACTAGTACTATATATAGAAGAAATAACTAGTTTATCCTTTAGGACTACGATAATAGTAGTATACATAAATAACAATATATTCTCTATCTCGATATTTCGCAATTTCCGCCTTTCTAATATTTCTATTATTTACTATAAACCTATTGAATTTTTAGGTTTAAACCCGGACAAACTTCCGGTTCCCTAAGATTAGACCTAGACAAATAGGTTGGGTTCGGTTTTAAACCCGAACCTAACCCGAACTAACCTACTAGGACGTCTAAGACCTACTTCGCCTAGAAACCCTCTAGCTCTATAACGACGACCCTATATCGGGATATTTTAGGTTTAAAAGGATCCTATAGTTAGTCTAGAGAGGATACTACTAGCCTAAAGTTAGGTACTATATTAAGGCTTATACGCGTAGCTATAAGGCATATATCTAAGTAAAGCTATAAAGGCATTTACTATATAGAGTACTATATACTAAGAAATCCTCTAAGGTACTATAGGAAGACCTAACTCTCGACTTCGTTATAGATCTACCTCTAAGTACTATCCTAGATTAGACCTATAATAGTATCCTCGTTATAGTAGATAGGTACTCTAAGATAGCCTATTATATCCTATATTAGAAGAAGATTATAGCGAAATAGTTAGTAGATATCTTTCTAAGAGAGGTTATCTATCTATATAGTATTCTATAGTCTATTACGTCTAATTAGGAACCGATCCTTACCTCTAAGTTCTAGAGTAGCCTCTACTACTATATAGGGATCTATAGGGGCCTTAGTACTACCTACTACCTCTAGATAGATAGTTAAACTAAGCGCTAGAACTAGACTATAGAGTAGTACCTATATATCTACTATAACTTTAAGTAGGACAACTAGGTACGCCTCCTAAGCCTAGCCGAGTTTGTATATAACGATAGCTAGTATATAGTAATAGGGACAACGCCCTTCTAGACGTATAATGTCTAGAATCTACTCTACTCTAGATAGTCCGAAATGTCCTAAGTAGAGGAAAAGGCGCCTCGAGCTAAGGTACTAGTAGCTAGAGTAAAAGGCATTCGAGATAGCCTAAAGGCTCGGCTAGTAAGAACGAAGGAATATTAGGCCTAGTAGTATAATAAAGGATAGAAGCCTAAAACCTATACTATTAGCGACTAGGTCTATCTTAACGTAAGGTTCCTCGATATAGTCCGCTAGTCGAAGAAGCTAGACTATAAATATATAGGGCCCTTCTATATATAGAAGATAGTTAATAATATAGCGTATTGCCTTAAGCTACCTAAAGGTTTTAATATCTACCCTATGTTCTATATATTCCTCCTTAAGGACTATCTCGAGCTAAAAGTAACCTAGAGGAACTAGAAGGATCCTCTTAAGGTAAGGGTAACTAACCTAGATATATATAAGGTCGAAAGGATTATCTAGAGAGAGAGGAAACCTAAGGGGAAGTAGAAATACCTTATTGTTACGATCACGGCCTAGTCGACCCATTTAGGGGCCTAGTCGGCTTATCTAGAGTCGAAATGGGCCAAGAAGGGCCGGGGCGGCCCGTCTTGGCCTACAGACATATATCTTTGCTCTAGATACCTCTCTTTCCTTTCCTCTTTAGTAATTCGAGTAGTTCTAATCGAGTACTATATACTACGTATCCTATACCCCTTTTATATACGAATTGCTCTTCTAAAGCGTACTACGTAGTACTTAAAATAGTATAGAAGAAAGCAAAGGCCTCGGCATCCAATCCGGTTAGCTAGGAAAACAACTAGGAAACCTTTCCTAATACCGAGTAGGATAATAATTCCTCTGCCCTAGCTAACGACTCGCTAGGGGACACCGTCGATAACGATAAGGACTAGGGCGACGCCGAAGAGGACCTCGACAACGAGGTCCTAGCGGCCTAGCTCTAGTATAAGGAAGAACGGGCTAAATAGGCGGAACAACGCCTCGAATTAGCCCGTCTTAGGAAAAGGATAGCCGACATAGCCTAGGAAGCCTCCCTCCTAATAGATCAAGGGGGTACTTAGCTAAGCGCGGCCCTAGCTATACTACCCTCTATACCTACGGGATCGGCTATCCCTAAAGCGAGGAACCTCTACGTATTCGAGGGTAAGGGGCGTGCGGACTACGACCAATAGGTTACCGACTACGACCGTATCTTTAGGCGGGCCCCTTACATCTATTCTACGGAAGAAATAAAGGTAGATCTAGCCGAGGAATGGATAGAAAGGGAGTAGCAAGTCAAATGGAAGCGATATACTAGGTATTTAGACCTAGAGGAGCATACCTAGGAGAAGATAAAGTAGGTAATGCTAGACTCTATAGGGACGAAAGAAGAGCGCCGCTAATTAGCCCTAGATAGGCTAAAGCGGGCTAACTAGGGGAATCGTACCCTATCCGAACTACTAGACTACATGAAGATCTAGTAGGATAAGGTCGAAGAGGATCGCTAGGACCGCATAATATATGACTTCGTAGCGGCTATAGATAAGAGGATCCGATACCGCATTAAGGCGGGCTAATAGCGCTTCCGAACCCTAATTAAGGTAGAGGAAGTAGCGAATGCCTACTATCGCTCGCTAGAAAACGAGCGTAGGTCCTATAGGGACAAAGACTAGGGCAATAGGAAGCGCGGACGCTCCGACTCGGACAATAGTACTACTAGCGCGGTACTAGACAAGCTACCTAGAGACTCTAGAGGCCGCGGCCGAGGGGGAAAGGGCCGAGGCTCCCTATAGAGGCGCTAGAACGCCCGCAATAGGTCCGAGAAGGACTAAGAAGTCCCCTAGTACTAGTACTACGGTAAGAAGGGCTATAAGAGGCCCCAATACCCTACCTATAATCTAGAATCGGGAAAAGACAAACCCGCCTAGTAGTACTCCTAGCTACGGCGGGCTAGGTCGTTTATACCGAGGAGTAGAGGAGGAGCGTAGAGCCTAGTAGACCAAGACGGGTTAACCGGGACTAGTTCTAGCTAATTCAACTAAACGTTAAGCTATAGTAGGGCGAGAACTCCCGCACGCTTAGAGGGCTTATCGATTATAGCTCGTAGGCCAATATCTTAGATAGTATAGTAGCTAAAGAGGCTAGCCTTACTCTAAGTAATATAGATACCGAGCGGTACGAGACCCTTAACGGCTAGTTACTAGCCATAAGTAGTAAATGCCGTATAACCTACGAAGTGTCGGACACGAGCGGTTAGTAGCGGGGCTACATAGACAATTTCGCTATCGGAAGGATCTATAGCTTTGACATCGTACTAGGGATGCCCTAGTTAGAACGATAGAACCCTTCGATCGACTTCGCGGCTAAGACGGCTATCTAGAAGAGAAAGGGGGCTCGTAAGTAGCGCGCCTACGCTATATCGGGCCCTTCCGACTTCTCGAGAGCTATATTGGACAAGGACACGCGCCTCTTCGTAATATCGATAGTTAAGACGGACTAAGACGACCCGAATAGCCTCCCGCCGGAGTATAAGTACCTCTATAGGATATTCGAGGAAGGGGACGCGTCCCTACTCCCCGATCACGGCCTATATAAGTTGTCTATCGACTTAGTAGAGGGCAAGGCCCCTCCTTACAACCCGTTATACAATCTCTTAGAGACCGAGTTAGCGGTCCTAAGGAAATACCTCGATAAATACCTCGAGAAGGGCTAGATTCGCCTATCAAAGTCCCTAGCGGGCACTAGTATCCTCTTTACTAAAAAGAAGGACGGTAGCCTATAGCTATGCGTTAACTACCGGGGCTTGAACGCTATTATAGTCAAGAATCGGTACCCCTTACCCCTAGTATAGGAGTCCTTAGACCGTCTCGCTAATACTCGGATCTTTACGAAGCTCGACATTCGAGATGCCTATTATAGGATCCGTATTAAGTAGGGGGACGAGTGGAAGACTACTTTCCGTACGAGATATAGGCACTTCGAGTATACCGTAATGCTATTTAGGCTTACAAACGCTCCGGCTACGTTCTAGAGCTACATCCTTAGCGCCTTGTCGGACCTAGTAGACACGATCTACGTCGTCTATCTAGATAATATCCTAATATACTCCTTAAACTAAGGGGAACATATCCGCTATATTACTACTATTCTCGAAAGGCTCTAACGCTACAAGCTATACGCAAAGCTTAGTAAGTACGAGTTTAATAGGGACTATATTGGGTTCCTCGGCTATATAATTACCCCGAATAGGGTCGAAATAGAGCTAGAAAGGGTCGCAACGGTTAGAGAGTAGCCCGAGCCGAGGAGCGTAAGGGATATCCGTATCTTTATCGGGTTCGCTAACTACTACCGGCGTTTCATTAGGCAATTCTCCCGGATAGTAGCCCCGCTAAATCGCCTAACGGAGCGAGGGCCTAATACGGCTAAGGGTAGGCGAAGGCAATGCAAAGAAGAATCGTAGCGGCTTACCTTAGACGTAGAAGTAAGGTTAGTATTTAACCGGCTTAAGGAGGCGTTCTATACGGCCCTAGTTCTAAAGCACTTCGATCTATCCCGACTAATTAGGGTCGAAACGGACGCCTCGACCTATACTATATCGGGCGTTATAATGCAATAGTATAGGTACGAGGGCAAGACGTACTAGTTCCCGGTAGCCTTCTTCTCGCGAAAGATAAACGGCGCGGAAAGGAACTACGATACCTACAATAGCGAAATGCTAGGGATAGTTAAGTACTTCAAGTACTAGCGGTACTACTTAGAGGGCGTATAGTATCAAGTAGAGGTTATTACGGACTATAACAACCTCAAATGGTTCATAACGACTAAGGAACTTATAAGACGACAAGTTCGCTAGGCCGAATGGCTCGCTATGTTCGACTTCTATATCTCGTACCGCTTAGGAAAGGAAAATAGGGCGGCTAACGGGGCTAGCCGACGACCTAACTATATAGACGTCGACTACTCTAGTCGCTAGCTAAACGAAGGGGACTCGCGCATACCCCTTAAGAGGTTACAAAGGCAACTTATAGGCGAGGAGCCCTAGGACGGGCCGACAAGGGTCGCCTCGGTACGAAGGGGACCGGAAGGGTACGGCAAACCCTTTGTTTACCTCGCTAGGGTAGCCAAGGTCGGAGAGGTATAGAATAGCCTCGCAAATGCTATCCGGGTAGCATTAGGGACGGACGCCGAGGCGATTAGGATTAGGGAGGCTCTTAAGGATAGAGACGAGCCTTAGTAACCGTAGCTAGCTCGGTAGAAGGAGTCCTAGGGGTTCCTCTTCTACCAAGACGCGATGTACGTACTAGCGGGACCGCTTCGCCTAGAAACCCTCTAGCTCTACTACGACGACCCTATGTCGGGGCACTTCGGGTTCGAAAGGACCCTATAGCTAGTCCGGAGAGGGTACTACTAGCCCAAGGTTAGGCACTATGTTAAAGATTACACCTATAGCTACAAGGCGTGTACTAGATTAAAGCCGCGGAGGTACCTACCCTACGGGGTCCTATACGCCGAGAGCCCCCCTAAGGCGCCATAGGAGGACCTAACGCTCGACTTCGTTATAGATCTACCGCCGAGTACCGTCCTAGGCTAGACCTACGATAGCGTCCTCGTAGTAGTAGATAGGTACTCCAAGATAGCCCATTATGCCCTATATTAGAAGGAGATTACCGCTAAAGGGCTAGTAGACATCTTCTTGAGGGAGGTAATCCGTCTACATAGCGTCCTATAGTCTATTACGTTAGATCGGGGACCGATCCTTACCTCCAAGTTCTAGAGTAGCCTCTACTA
Organism: Pseudocercospora musae; assembly: GCA_001578225.1. Lineage (NCBI taxonomy): Eukaryota > Fungi > Ascomycota > Dothideomycetes > Mycosphaerellales > Mycosphaerellaceae > Pseudocercospora > Pseudocercospora musae. The sequence goes on along the minus strand of LFZO01001176.1, from coordinate 5,632 downwards.
CTACATAGGGGTCTATAGGGGACTTAGTACTACCTACTACCCCTAGACGGATAGTCAAACCGAGCGCTAGAACTAGACGATGGAGTAGTACCTATGCATTTACTACAACTTCGAGTAGGACGACTAGGCACGCCTCCTTAGCCTAGCCGAGTTTACGTACAACGATAGCTAGCATATAGTAATAGGGGCAACTCCCTTCTAGACGTATAACGTTCGGGACCCGCTCTACGCTAGATAGCCCGAAATGCCCTAGGTAGAGGGGAAGGCGCCCCGAGCTAAGGCCCTTATAGCCAAAGTAAGGGGCATTCGAGACGGCCTAAAGGCTCGGCTAGAAAAGGCGAAGGAATATTAGGCCCGATAGTACGACAAGGGACGGAAGCCTAAGACCTACGTCGTCGGTAATTAGGTATACCTTAACGCGAGGTTCCTCGACATAGTCCGCTAGTCGAAGAAGCTAGACTACAAGTACGTAGGGCCCTTCCGAGTATAGAAGGTAGTCAATAAGGCGGCATACCGCCTTAAGCTACCTAAGGGCTCTAATATATACCCTACGTTCTACGTATCCCTCTTAGAGGACTATCTCGAGCCGGAAATAACCTAGAGGGACTAGGAGGACCCTCCTAAGGTACGGACAAGCGACCCTAACGTATACGAGGTCGAAAGGGTTATCTAGAAGAAAAGGGGGCCTAAGGGAAAGTAGGAATACCTTATATCCTAGAAGGGGTATAGGGAAGAAGAGAATACCTAGGAACCGGCGGAGTACCTAAGTAGGGCGGCCCTCAAGGCGTTCGCTAGGCAGATAGAGGGGCGGAAGAGGCCCCGAAGGAACGTAGGTACGAGGTAGCGTCCACTCCTCGCGCTAACGGGGCGGATACCGCTATAGAGCGGTAACGCGGTATAGACGCGAGCCTCTCTAGTACTAAATGAACCCTCCTCTCCCTACTACGGGCCTAGTCGCCTCGACACTTAGCGACACGTACCTATAGCGAGACGGAAGGGGGTAAAGCGAGGTTACATAGACAAACTCGAGGTTAATTAGCCCCGTTCAAATACATTTAGGTATACCTAGCTAACTCCTCGCTTACTAAGGCGCGAACGGCCCAAAACAGACTAACTAGAGGCGACTAGAACTATTAACCCAAGACCCGACTCGTACTAAGTAAGTATACGGGCCGTCTCGATACAAAAGGGTCCTACTAGGCCCTAAAGGAGTCCTCATCTACCTACCGGCTATAGAAGACCTCGCGAGGGGTTAGGAACTCCCTAGACAAGTCGTTAGCGCTCGGCGACTCCTTTACTAGCTCCGTAAGAGCCGTGCGGGCCTTACTAGCGGGCATACGGCCTAAACCGCGCTAAAACGCCTTAACTTGACCCGCGTATAGCTAAAGGCGGGTACTTAGGCCCTTCGCGACCTCCTTCTAGTCCCTCTTAAGCCCCTTTATCTTCTTTTAAGACGATACGTAGCTATTTCCAATACGCTTACGCTTCTTAATAGGAGTCTAATCGAATAGGGTTAGCTAAGGCTAGAGAGGGCCGAAGGGGTCTATACATACTCTAGTAGCTATATTACGCTCTATCTCCTCTTTCATCGTAGTATCGCGGTCCTTCTAAGGTCCTAAGAGGGTTAGCCGAGGCAAGATAGGGCAAAGGGGGTCGAAACGGACTAGACATATTAAATTCGGCCTTGCCTATATAAGCATAGAGGTTGCTAGTACCTTTAAAACGAGGGTACTTCCTAAGGGGTACTAGTTAGCGCAACTCGACTTTACACGAGCTAATATGTACTTTTTGACCTTCTTGTAGACCGACATATAAGCTTAGTAGGCCTCTCGGGCCTTCTTTCCGTTAGTCGGGTTGTCTAGGGCCTCCTAGCGCAATCCATTAGCTACCTTAATAGTAGGCTTATATTCTACGGGAATCTAAACGCTAGTTAGCCCTATTGGTGCCGCCTAGGGCTAAAACGACTTACTTGGAAGTAGCCCGAGCTACGAGAGGTATACTTTAGGTAGTCAAAGTACTTAGTCTCGTTAGTAAGGTCCTCCTCGCGGTTAGACGGGTCGATTTAGGGGCACATAGCCTCGAGAAGGGCAACACGGCTTCCGCCGGTATAGCCCTACATAATATTAGTGCAATTAAGGCATGGATTACTATTAAACTTCATACGAGTCGCTATCGGGCCGAAACGGGCCGGGAAGACTTAGAGCGACGTAAAGGTAACTAACGATGAATGAAAGAGGGGCGCTACTACTAGAAGAAGGGGGCTACTACGCCAAGTTAGCCCAAATCGCCTTAAGAAGGGTCGATTATGCTTTGCTCCCCCTAGCGCTAGGCGTGGGGGGTAGTAGAGCGGTAGTGGTAGAAGACATACCTAGAGGGTATGTATTGTAAAAGGGATCGATTTCAAAGGGCTTAGAAGGCTTAAATCCCCGCGGCGGTGCGGCGATGGCGTTATCGCTACCTAAGTAAGCTTTTTGAACAATAGTAAGCGAATTTTGTATATAATAATAGGCTACAAGTGAAGTTTTCCATTCTAGGCCTCTAGGACGTAGGCCTATAAAGGGGGGGGGGGCAATGTCACGATTACGGCCTAGTCGACCCATTTAGGGGCCTAGTCGGCTCATCTAGAGTCGAAATGGGCCAAGAAGGGCCGGGGCGGCCCGTCTTGGCCTATAGACATATATCTTTGCTCTAGATACCTCTCTTTCCTTTCCTCTTTAGCAATTCGAGTAGTTCTAATCGAGTACTATACACTACGCATCCTATACCCCTTTTATACTTATATCCTAGAAGGGATATAGGAAGGAGGAAAATACCTAGAAGCTAGTAGAGTATCTAAGTAAGGTAGCTCTTAAGGTATTCGCTAGATAGATAGAGGACTAGAGAAGGCCCTAAAGGAACGTAAGTACGAGATAGTACCTACTCTTTATAGTAATAGGATATATACTACTATAGAGCAATAAACGTAGTATAGATACGAGCCTTCCTAGTACTAAATATACTCTCCTCTCTTACTATAGGCCTAGTACCCTTACGCCTAGTAATACGTACCTAAACGAGACGTAATAGGCGTAGAGATAGGCCTAAATAGAACGAAACGAGGTTATAAGGTTAAACTCGAGGACACTTAGCCTCGATTAAATACATTTAGGATATATCTAGTAAACTCCTTACTTAAGAGGCCCTAAATAGCCTAAAGTAGGCTAACTAGGAACGACTAGAACTACTAACTTAAGACTTAACTTATACTAGTAAACAAATAGGCCTTCTCGATCTAAGCTAGCCCTACTAGATACTAAAAGAATCCTTATTAACCTACTAGTCCTAAAAGAGCTTATAAGGGATTACGAACTTCCTAGCTAGGTCGTTAGTACTCGGCTTCTCCTTTACTAGCTAAGTAAGAGCTATATAGGCCTCGCTAGTAGATATACGAGCTACACTATACTAAAACGCCTTAACTTAATCTACGTATAGCTAAAGGTAGGTACTTAGGCTCTTCGAAACCTCCTACTAGTCCCTCTCGAGCCCCTTCGTCTTTCCTTAGACAAGATATAGCTATTTCTAATACACTTACGCTTCTTAGTTAGGATCTAGTTAAATCGGATTAGCTAGGACTAAGATAGGTCGAAAGGAATAGTATATATCCTAGTAGCTAGATTACGCTCTATCTCCTTCCTTATTATAATATCGTAGTCCTTCTAGGAACCTAAAGGAAGTTAGCTAAGGCAAATAGGATTAAAGAGGACCGAAATAGACTAGAAGTATTAAACTCGGCCTTGCCTATATAAGTATAGAGGTTACTAGTATCCTCGAAGCGTAGGTACTTTATAAAGGGCCCTAATTAGCGTAACTCAACTCTATATAGGACAAGACGTACTTCTTAACCTTCTTATAGACTACTATATAAGCTTAGTAGGCCTCTTAGGCCTTCTTTACGTTAGTTAGGATATCTAGGGCCTCCTAGCGTAATCCGTTAGCTAGCTTAATAGTAGGCTTATATTCTATAAGAATCTAGACGCTAGTTAATCCTATTCGATCTATTTTAAACTAAGATAACTTACTTAGAAGTAGCCTAAGCTACGAGTAGTATACTTTAGATAGTTAAAGTACTTAGTCTTATTAGTAAGGTCCTCCTTATAGTTAGATAGGTCGATTTAGGAATATATAGCCTCGAGTGTCGAGCTAAGGAGGGCCGATAGGTATAAATGGATCATAAACTATAATAGAAGCTACAAGGAATAGTAGGGGCCAAAGTAGGAATAGCAAGTGTGTTGTTATTATCTATAGGTTAAAGCTCAACCTAAAAGGTGTTAGCTTGGATTAGTTACATGATTATCGTTATGTAATCTAGTCTGCTTAGCATCCCCTACTAGGCAACTAACTAGACTATATATTCTAATACTCCTACTTAGATTAGTTAGTCTATAAACCCTAATTCTAACTAATACAATCCAACAAGAACTTCAATTAGCTAATTAGATGCAATAGCTTCTAGATTAGCATAGTGTATCCAATCTGCTAGGTTCAATTCCTAGATCTAGTATTTTCTTGCTTAGTAGAGTTTGGACTCTACTAAGCAAGAACTTTTGTCCCTTTATACTAACTATAATTATCTAATGAATTTCTAGAACTGTAGCCCTATCTTTAGCTTAGTTAGGCTATTAGCTACTATCTCTTTTATTAGAGTATATTCTACTACAACCTTTCTTTACTACTAAAGATTTCTAACCTTATTGAAACTAATATTAATATATTTTAATCTCTCATGAGTATAAGTATCTTTAACAAGAGTCAAAGCTACTTAGTTGTTACCTATGATCTAAACAGGTCTAACTTCATTTACTATATTAGAATTTCCTTTAATTAATAGTTAGAATAAGTATTCTCCTACTAACTATACATAGTCTATCTCCCTTAGGAGTACTGTAAGGAATTGAGATTACTTTGTACATACATTTATTACTATATACTTAGCTTCTATAGTTAATATAGTAACTAACTTCTACTTCTTACTTATTTAAGAAACTAGTAATCTATAGAGAAAGAAGATGCTTCTAAGGATCGAGACTCTATTAGCTTTGTCTATTACATAATTAGAGTCTAAATATCCTATTAGCTTTCCTCCTCCCCTCCTAAACATTAACCCTAGACTTAGGAATAATCTTAAGTATCTAGCTAGTTTTCTGAGTACTTTTAGATGTCTCTTAGATAGATCTAATACGTATAATCCTAATCTTCTAAGGGCAAAAGCAATATTAGGTCTTGTTATAGTTATTGGCTATATCTATATACTATTCTAGCTTTAGTACTTAGTCTTGTTACACCTTTCTTTATTTAAGTTAGATTTTCTTAGACTCTCATAGCTATTAAGTAGTAATAAGGTTAGGTAGGCCATTTCTTTAGTTATTCCAAACTTAGTAAGGTTTTCCTAGATATAGTGTTCCTAGTCTAGCTTTAGAGTACTATTCTTTCTATCTCTAGTAAGCTTTATCCTAAGAATTTTGGTTAGTTTACCTAGGTCTTTGATTTTGAATACCTTGCCTAGTTCCTTCTTAAACTAGAGAACATCTTCTAGCTTTAGTACTATAATGGGAATGTTATCTATATAGGTAAGGACTATTAGGTTCCTTCCTCT
>LFZO01001175.1:0-11596 GCA_001578225.1 Pseudocercospora musae | reverse complement strand
TGGCCTTGCCCTGCATTCCCCACCCCCACCCCCACGCACTCCGAGTTTTCGACGCTCGGCAATCCGGCAATAGTCACCGATGATCGTCAAGCCAAGCCCAACTGATGGCGATGTCAGCATATGAGACCGCCATCATCACACAGAGCATATCCGCTGACATTCAACGCTTTCCCTCAAATGCCGACCTTCAGACATCAACATCAAGCGGATACACCTTCAGTCTCCTCCCGTACATGCTTCCTCGCCAGACTCGCATGGCCTCATTTCGTCGGATTCAAGTCGTTCTGGTATTGTACACTTTGTTCCGATCTGAGCACAGAGATGCCACCTCCATCACATTTTCATGCTGAACCAGGCCTTGCTCTGGCCATACCCAATGTCAACCTTCCAGGGCCCGGCAGTGTCGCCTACAGCTTTCCCAAATCAGCACCCGGTCCATCTTCTGGCATTGCTCAGTCTCCGCGACTGACAAGGCGTAACAGCGTATTACCAAACCACGTCGTCTCGTATGTAATATGAGCTGCCGTTTGCCTTGTCCACGTTGTCGCTATGCACAGGCAGCTGTGAACGTTCTTCACTGCACACCAGGCGTAGCTCAACCAAGGCTCTCCTCCTCTTCCGGCATCAAGTCCTTCGGAGCATGACACTTCTCGGCATCTGCCATGGTCCATGAAGATAATGTTCATATCGCAGCACAATCCTGATCCTGCTGCATTCAGGTTGCCACCGCAAGCTCTATCACTTCCCATTGCCCTCAAGGCTAGAGCAACCATTTACATTGGTGGTCGTAGGTACTGATACGTTCTTACCAGGCGGCCCGAATTCCACCTCCGGCCTGAGTTGAACCTCAGCCCCCATCTCCAGTTCAACACAAATTGAATCTGAGACTGCCGTGCCCAAAACCTTCGACGAGCCGGCCTACAGGATCTGCTCTCGACCCTGAGTCATGCTTCATTTTGGGTTCCGTGGTGGAAACATCGGAGGCGTCATGCAACACAGAAGACTAGGATACCAGAACCATTACAGCATTGGCTGATTTCAACAAGCTCGAAATGCCTGCGGCGGTGACATATGTACACTACGACCACCACTCCTCCTGGCTCGAAGCTGACTGGTCTCTTCATCCCTCACAATTGCACAAGGAGTTCAGAAGAAGACTAGACTAGCAGTATCCCCAATGTCAGCTTTGCGAGAATGGAATGCCACACCGAGATCAACATGAGCGGCAAGCTGGTTCCAATTCAGCTGGGGAAATTCCAGTGGATGGTGGGCAAACCTGCCTCGGAGCCTTACGGAGTTCCTTTCGCTACTCCAGCTCTGGTGGAAGATTGTTGCCACCTCGTCTCACGCCCAGTAAAGCAGCCAGCTGGTTCCAATTCAGCTGAGGGAGTTCCAGTGGGGCTCTACGAAAAACCTCCTCGGATGGTGGGCAAACCTGCTTCGGAGCCTTACAGAGTTCCTTCCGCTACTCCATCTCTGGTGGAAGATTGTTGCCACCTCGTCTTACGCCTAGTAAAGCAGCTAGCTAGTTCCAATTCAGCTGAGGGAGTTCCAGTAGGGCTCTACGAAAAACCTCCTCGGATGGTGGGCAAACCTGCTTCGGAGCCTTACGGAGTTCCTTTCGCTACTCCATCTCTGGTGGAAGATTGTTGCCACCTCGTCTCGCGCCCAGTAAGCAGCCAGCTGTTCATGACACAGTCAACACTGAGACCGATCTGATTAACAGCCATGTCCGAAGCGCCACCAAGAGCTGGAAATCGGGATGCTCTGATGCTCTCTGTGTCTTCTAAAATCTCCTCCAGCCTTCCAGTCTAACCTACATTTCGATCTCGAATCTGAACGCTCGGTCGAGCGCATCGAACGGCTTGGGCGATGATTCGGAGCATTGTTCCGGACTTTACTCGACCGAGATTGGACTTGTTCCATTTCTAAACAGAATGAAGAAGACTCTTAAGGATACTTTCTTTGGGCGTTACATTCTCGGAGGACGTCATCATCAGGTGAGCTCAACAATTGAGGCCTCATTGATTCCACTAAGCAGTGTCGTCAACATGATCTACCTTTGGAAGTTCACATGTTCCCTTGTCACTGCGCTACCTTCCAGTTCTCGGTCAAGGGATGCACAGTTGCATGTACTGCTGGATGTCTCAGGATTGCACGCCTGCCTCAACATGTGGCGCTGCAATCCTTGCATATGCTGCCTGAATACAAACTTGAATGCGACTGGGAGCAGAACCAGAGCAGAGTTCTATAGCAACAGTCTTGCGTCGGCGCTTTGTCGCCCTGCTTGCTGCCGCAAAGGAGAGAATGCACCGTGTTATCTTCTCGCCGGTGTTGACATGTTCAATGGCTGGCTTCGCGGATGAAAGCAGGGACTAGCTACCAGGTCATTGTTTTCGAGCACCATCTGCAATGATAACTCTTTGGCGGTTGCCACGCCTTCGAGATGGACGCACACATCCCGTCCCTGCTTGTGATGAAGGCAGTCGAAAACAGAATCGAAGGGGTCGACCACATGTGCATTGAAAGGATCAGTACTTCCTAGGCGGTCATCACTGGTCACAAGGGCTCATTGAGAGGCCATGACAGTGCAACAGTCGTCTTCCGCAGCTCAGGGCCCTCCCAAGGAGAGCATGCCGTACACACAACAGCCAGAAACCCAGGCTCAAGATATCATCGTAGTCGGATTTGCCAACATCCAAAGCATTCTATGGTCTCGCCACCGCCTTTCACAGATGCTGAGTACTCAGCATATCAATACGATCCTATGATTGTTGCAACGCCAGCGGGAGACATGATTTCACGACCTTATCTCTTTCATTCTAGACGTATGAGAGCACCGCCGGCGTAGCTTGATGAATCACATCGTACAGTCAGACATTCAGTAGTCACAGTCGCAATCGGTGCGATTGTCATCAACTCTACCCGGCATCTCCTTTCGCCATCGACCAGTCAAGACTCTGGCAGAGAGACGTTCCCACGGTCATTACCCACAACACCCGCCATCTCGTTTCGTTATCGACACGTTGACACCATGTCAAGGCTCTGGCAGGTGGATGTTGCCGCAGAGACGAGCACGAAATATGGAAGACCGTTCGCTTTAGTGGCCCGACCAACGATCGGAAATGCGGCCATCCGCTTCAGCGACCAAGCCGTCATTAAGGTATGGTACGCACATACCCCCTCTGTATCGTCGACGTACATTCATGTACTACCCCTTCGACGAAAGACCAGGCTCGAAGCCACATCCTGTCGAGGAACGATCAAGAGCATCAGTGACTTTCTACCGTTTCAAAGGCGGCGAGTCTTGGGATTAATAGAAGTCGAAAGATGACAGGGCAGGTCAGCTGAGAGCGATCGTTGTCGTCGCAGCTCGCGGGCATCGACATTGACGAAACAATATGCTGGATTGAAGAGACTCGGCATCAATGTGTCATTTGATGGTCATGATCCGTCATGTATGCGATGATGAAAGATCCTCAAATTGATCCAGAGCAGTGGTGGCAGTGTGTTTGAAAAGGGGACCGAGAAGATCAAAGTGAGAGCTTCTGCCGTTACATCTTGCACTGGACTGGTCAGTGCCAATGTCAACAGTGCTCATAGCCGTGACAGGTCCCAGGTTGATTTTGATGAGCCAAGTAAGCTTGGGGCCTGGAGCCGACAAGTCCAATTTTGGCTGCTTCTTCCCGAACGAAAAGAATGCAATTATCGATCAGCATCGGATCTCAACCTTCCAGGAGATCAGCACCACACTGACCCGCGGGATCTTGAATCCGGAAGACTTGAAATGGAGTCAGGTCTCGATAGGGAGAGCAGTATCAACCAGCATCAAAGTCTTGCTGAGTTCGTCCAAAGTAGGTGCCTACGAGTGCCGGAAAACCAGTGAAATGCAGGACTCTAGCAATCAACCTCGTCCACGCTGACGTGGCCATAGATTCAGAAGGGTTGATGGCAATGCGGCAAAGGGTTGAGGTTGCCAGAGTCTTCCACTCTGACTCTGCCATAGATTCAGGAGGTTTGACGGCAATGCGGCAAAGGGTTGAGGATGCCAGGGTCTTCCACTCTGACTCTGCCATAGATTCAAAAGGTTTGACGGCAATGTGGCAAAGGGTTGAGGTTGCCAGAGTCTTCCACTCTGACTCTGCCATAGATTCAGGACGTTTGGCGGCAATGCGGCAAAGGGTCGAGGTTGCCAGAGTCTTCCACTCTGACTCTGCCATAGATTCAGGAGGTTTGACGGCAATGTGGCAAAGGGTTGAGGTTGCCAGAGTCTTCCATTCCAGATCATGTTACTGCTCGGTTTCAACACTTGTAAAGTGCCGCCGCCAAGTTCACTCAGCGTGTGCGAACGTGCGATCAACTGCCCGAGAATTCCAATGGCAGATGTGCTCTCAAGCAACTCCATGGTAGCACTTTCGATGCCCCTGAAGCAGAGCCTGCAAGCAAGGTCGTGCAGACGTCTGGAGTTGGAGGGTAAGCGATCCACAACTGCGCAGCCAAGCTCCTAGAAGATCACGTCAACGGGGCCCCAGACACTACAGCTATATGCAACGAGGCAGATGGGCATAAGCGCGTCGAACACTACCGAAGGCCTTCAGTGAATGCCTCGGGAGCTACGTTGGCTTGAGCATGGATCATGTACCAGATCGACGTTGGGGCGCCGGCCAGGGCGATCGATTGTACAGGTGTACACGCATTCGAGCATTGTCCAGGAAGTACAACTGCCATTTCTGAACGGCTCCTCTCGCTCCCATGCATCCCACACGTAGTCGATGGATCGAGGCGATGGAAGATACCGCTGGAAGGCGCCAGATGTTTGAATGCCTGCTTGTCCGGGAAGTGATGACATGTGTTGAGGAGAGTACGTATACCGGCCGCCGGCTTGCTTGCTCGTGCCAGAAAGTGCACTTGCCCGTGGAATGTGAGCGAGCAGTCCTGCGTACGCTCCTTCTATGAGAAACTTGTGCCGCGCTTGCTTCCGCCTTCCATACGCGATGCACCCAAGAGAGCACAGGATGTGCACAGCTCCTTCGATACACTCTCGTGTTGTCAAGTTGCTCACTTACTCTTTGAACCTCTTGTCGCGACTCACTCGTGCCACCGCTACCACCACCGCCACCGCCATTCCTGACCACCGCAATGGCGAAGCGCAAGTCATCGACGTCGTCGGGCAATCTCGGCGAAGAGGAGGGCAAACTTGCAACAGCACACTGGAATCTAATCAAAGACGAGGCTTGGTTGCGGACAGAGATTGGCAACAACGAGTTGCACCTCTCCGAATGGCAACGGAAAATCAAGGAGCTGCAGCGCAGTCTTGCCCGTGCTACTGAGGAGTATCAGACTTCTGAATCCCAACTTGAGAACGTTAAGCAAGACCTCCAACGGGTCCTGGCCGAACAGGAAGTCATCCGAGGGCAAAGCGATCAGGTGAATGCCGGCTCGTGCGTACCCGGGAGCATATGCCCACACTGACGCGATGTGAAGTATCCCAGCCGATGCAACCGCTCGCCGTACGCCAAGAAGCGTTATCTGCGCCAAACCAGTCCGACTACCGAGCGTACAGACTCCAGGGATGAAACGCGCGGCGAGAACGGAGTTGATAACGATGAGTCCGTGGGCGGGTGAAAGAGAAGCTGGCGGGTATGTATGGCTGAAGTCACGAAACAAGAGCTATACAAGTATCTACGACATTCGCTCGTGAGGTCTACCGTCGAGGCTTGGGAGTCAGTGGTCATCTCGAAGGCATTACGCAGTTATACCAGGTCGAGTGGGTCGTGGGTGAGGCGAGGTGGTACAAGGGCGATTCTCTCGTTGAGTTGGAGGTGCGTGGTGACCCCAGTGTTAAGCGGACTTTGAATAGAGCTAGAAGGACATAGAAATGCGACTTGTAACTAGGTAGGCCCAAAGCTACCCACTGGAATGTGCCCAAGGCCAACCTGTTAATCAATTATAGCATCAACCCATGATCGGCCACATCTCTTCCCACCTGCCTTGAGTACAACACTCTCTACGGACCCGTCCATGTATGCCGCAAGGCAGCCCCGTGCGCGATGTACCCTTAGGTATTATTGCTCGGCGGCATTCTCTTCTTCGGTTCCCGGCTCGTCAGCATTCCATTTCAACATCTGTACTACGCATCGCTGCTCTTACGCATTAAGATTTCGTTCACAGATTGACGACTCGGGCTGTTGTCTCTTCAGGGCATTCGCTGTTACAGACTATTGCTTCATCGAGCACTTCGCAGGTTGACCATCACTCTGCTCTGCATTCGCATGTTTGGAGGAGTATGGAATGACCAAATTGCCGAGTTGTCAGGCTGAGTGGAGGAGTATGGAATGACCAAATTGCCGAGTTGTCAGGCTGAGTGGAGGAGTATGGAATGACCAAATTGCCGAGTTGTCAGGCTGAGTGGAGGAGTATGGAATGAACGAATTGCCGAGTTGTCAGTCTGAGTGGAGGAGTATGGAATGACCAAATTGCCGAGTTGTCAGGCTGAGTGGAGGAGTATGGAATGAACGAATTGCCGAGTTGTCAGTCTGAGTAGAGGAGTATGGAATGACCGAATTGCCGAGTTGTCAGTCTTCGCAGCCACGACGAAGACTGACATTCACTTTGACCAGTATTTCCTCGCTTCGTGATGGCCAGTTGAAGCTCTGAGTGGTATCGAAATCTCTACATTACATATGAGGAGGCCAGGCAGCGTCTTCGACCTTTGTCGACCTTGTCTCCTACGGTTTAAGCGTGTATCACGCTGTGTGCTGACCACGCATTCAAGCTTGCGGAAACATCTGTCCCATTCCAGCCAGGAGACGCGCACGGAGTTCTATTTGGCTGGGCATGCTCAGCTGATCTCCGTCCAACACCGATCAGTACTTTCCCCAAGCGTCCCATGCCCAAGCAGCAGCACAAGTGCTTGGTTGAGCGGTGATCAGCTTCTCTGCCCCCAATGAGCAGATCGCCCAGCTTTGGCCAGCACCACCACGATTGTCTTTGGAAATTCCTGTCTCGATTTTGTGATTTATGCTTTCTCGTTCATCTCCATACATGATCGCACAAGGCAGTTCCAGACCCAGCCGACTTTTGGGCAAGATGAAGAGCGTAGCAAGGCTCATGCTACCGGCCCCCGATTGCCAGGACATTTGGTCTTCTAGAGTGAAGCGTAGAAAGCTGCGGTGCGTGAGGAATGCCATTCAATCTTCGTTTCGAATGGGAAGGTCGGTGCGTTGAGCCCACGCCGCCAGCGATACGAGCTGCTTCCTGAGGTCGTATGCTTCCAAGCACAGTATGTGCATTCAGCCATCGTCCTGTTCCTATAGGATAAGACCAAACGACTGCTCTTCTTCGCCTGAGATCTTGGCACTGACCCTGCAAGCTGCCTTTTGCGCCTCAATTCGCAGATGCCGTTATGTCTCTATTGTTCGTACTCTGTGTAACTGCGAGAACTTCCTAGACATTCCGAGCACCGAATTCCGTATGCTTTTATGTTCCAATTCTTGCCGAACGTGTTTTGGGAACCTTTCTCGTAGCTGCGAGATCGAGCTTGCCAAAGTGATTGAGGGATCTGCACTTCAGATTGGTAGCTGATGTGCTGTCTTGTCTAACCAAAGATGACATTGCTATGTCCTTGGCCCTACAACCGTCACTAGATTGTAGATTGGTCATGTCAAAAACGATTGAATGTCGAAAGCCAAAGGTCCGTTTGCCAGCTACGATAGCATTGCTTCGCCAGGACTCATAGGTGCAAGCGCTCTGTTGTGCCCGTGATTTGGCGTACCTGTGGTGGCTTTGAAGCATATTGCCCATGTTCTCCGAAGCGAAGGGTGTCTTGCACCGGAAATGCCGACTCGGTTTTGCGGAGCGTGAGAAGAGCTCCATGCCAGACAGTCTGGGAAACACGCGGAGAAGAACAAAACCAGTGTCCTACACATTACATTCATGAAAATCTAGGCATACACAGCGGGTATCTCTTAGCAGCTTCTTCGTACAAAAACCTATTGCGAGTCGTGGAGGTCATTCGCCAGCATAAAGCAGGCTCCGGTAATATGTCGCACATCCGTAAGCATCATAAACACCAACAGTCTTCGTCATAACACATGCTGCGGTATCGTGTCGTAAAGCCAGTAGGGATCATCGATATCCGCACCATCATTCCTCGAGATGCTTCTTCTCGTTTGCATAGTCGTATTGGCGCAAGGCGAGGTGGCCCAAAAGACGATTGAGCATGTCCTTGCAGCGCTGAAGGCGTTGACTCTGTGCTTGACGCGAACGCAGCAGTGCCAGCTGCTGCTGTTTGTCCGAGAGACTGCGCTGTTGTGCCTCAAGAGCGCGCTGACAGGCCCTTACCGATTTCTGGTCAGAGCTGGCATGATCACCTGTGACACGCTGCTGTAGATGGCCGATCATTTGCTCAGCAGTAGTGATGTCCGCAGTGAGGTCATCTTCGGAGATCTCACCAGCTCCAGCCTGTGCTCCGGGACCCGATGTGCTGTCAAGGTGGTGGCTGAGACTCCAGAGGAGCGCGGCGCACGTGTCGTGAAGGTTGCTAATGTGAGACAGTGCTAGACCTAGCGTCGAATGGATGTGCTGTCCGCGCGCTCTTTCTTGTTGTATGGTGACCAAGTAGTCCGTTTGGCGACGAGCGGACGGCTCCGGGATGAAAGATTCGGATGATGTCTGACAGAATGCGTGAGCTGAAGGGAGTCTGAGCGAGTCTGCTGCTGCATCATCGTTCTCGGCGAAGCGTAGCATTAGAGCCCAAAGCGTGGGGTCCAGGCACGCCTCTGTGAGATGGCGAGGCATATGGCCTGCGCAGTAGAAAGTCGCCATTGCTACAAGGGCTGAGGAATATGCTTCTGGCCCAATGCTTGGAAGCTTGTCCATGAGTACCGAGTCGTCCTCTTCATCTTGCACCTGATTGTTCATCGACGAGTCTACACTCGTAGATGCCTCTCGAGCGAAGTCCGTAACGCCGCGGAGAAGCTCGTTGTAGCTGGGCGTTTCTGCTTGAGTAGGAACGAAGGCACGCACACGAGAGCGAGTACGATTGCTGAGGGCGGCATCGCGTTCGAGCGTGACGAGTGCGACCGCAGCGAGACGCGCTGTTTCCGGCTGTGCGGTATTGTCGTCGGAGGAAGGCACGAGAATGCAGTATCGCGCGGGAGAGGTGATGCTCTGGTAGAAGGGCTGTTCGATGGGGAGGCGAAGCAGTGTGGTGGTGTCACGGAAGAGGCCCAGCCAGCACTCGAGTTGCGCGCCGTGGTCCAGCTGTATAGGCGCCACGTCGAGCTCGGGCACACTGGGAAACAGCGCAGTCGCAACTTGGCGTCGCTGCTTGGGCCGGCCGGCAATCTCCATGGCTGCTGGGCGTTTCGACATGTGTGTAAGGTCGCTTTGTATGTCGTCGGGTATGCTGCTTGCCCGACGCTGTTGTGTGATGATGTTGTTGCTGAGTTCCGAGTCGCTGCCAAGCGCAAGTTCCGCAGCCGAGGATTCGCCGACGGAAAGGCGGAATGGACCAGCAAGGCCGCCATCCGTGTCGTCCATAGACGTGAAAGACAAATCTTCGTTTGTAGGCCAGCGAAATGAGATGTCGTCCTCACTGTCGTTATCATCCCTTTCTCCTTGCTCCCCATGTCGGGCCACTTCAGTCTCCCTCTCACTCCCATCACCTTCATCCTGCTGCCGGCTCTCATCTCGCTCATCACCGTCTTCACTAGCATTCTTGCTCCTCGCGCTGGTTGAACGTGACCTTGACCTCCCTGCTCCATTCTCCTGCCGACTCTCGTCTCGCTCATCATGGTGACCATCTTCGTCAGCATTCTCGCTCCTCGCGCCTGTTGAATGTGATCTCGACCTCGTTGCTCCATCCTGCTGCCGATGATCATCACCATCTCCATCAGCATTGTCGCTCCTCGCGCTTGTTGAGTGTGCCCTTGACCTCGTTGCTCTATTCTGCTTTGCCAACGTAGCATCTTTGGTTATCCACTCGGGACATTGCGCGCGCGTACCAATGCGAGCCCCCTCTCTGCGCCGTGTTGATGCCTCGAGTAGCGCGGTCCAAGCCGCATCGCGAGTGTCCCACACGTCACTGAGCGCCTTGACGGTGTCCAAGAAGCGTCTCGTGCAGGCCTCTGGCCCGAAAATGGCGAAGACGGCAAGCAAGTCCCATCCCCAGAATGTTGATCGTCCAAGGCTGCGCGCTGCCTTTCTATTCTGATAGCTGAGAGTACCGGCAAACGTGTCTGCCAGACTATCGACGACGTCCTGGGGAAATGTAGCGACGACTTTTCCATGGATAGCCATAAGCGTCGAGACCGTTGGTGTGGGCTTCCTAGCTGCGAACTCGCCATTCCCTTCCAACTCCGCTCTCCCGTCCTCTTGCCCGCTATGTTCTTCCTTCTGTTGCTGGATCGTGTTGTGGGCTTCATGCCACCAGTAGTTGCGGAAAAGGGGCAGCGCTCCGGACTGAGCTCGTGTCGCGTGGATTATTGTCTGGGCTGCAGCATTCGGCTTCGTAGTCGTCGCTCGTCCCGTTGAGTCTGATCTGAGGCGCGCCATAGTTTAGACGTCCATTTGGAGGACTGTCTAGTACAACGGCGTAGGGCGGCTTCAGAAAGCTCAATGTTGTGAAGACTCGGAGACGCAAGCCGCAGCAATGCGATGCGAGGGGAGGTGATTGGGTCGCGAGTAAGTCTGGGTGTACGGAACAGAGCTTCATGTAGATCTGTTAGCTCCGCGGTATAGATCCGACTGGTGTACACCTGTATGGGTGTACGATGTGCGCCCGCCCGCGTGTACAAGTCGGTATAGATCCGACCAATGTACACCTGTATGCGTGTACAAGGTACGCCCGCCTGCGTGTGCAACTAGGTATAGATCTGACTAGTGTACACCTATATGCGTGTACAAAGTCTGCCCGCCTACGTATACTACTCGCGTACGCGCTTACGTATTACTATACTATCTCTATATAGGCCCTTAGCTTCTAGCCTACTATCCTTGCTTACGAGAATCTAAAGCTAATTCTATAAAAGTATAGCTATATCTTAATAGATCTCTATACTAAAACTCTATACTTTAGAATATATATTAGTTTAAATAGTATATCTAATCTATAAAGAATATATATTCTATACTAATATTATATCGAATCCTATCTAGTTACGTATATATTGTTCTCTACTCTTACTATTATTAAGCTTTATTATATTATTTTTACTTATTACTTATTAGATTTTTAATATATATTCTCTAACTATAGCTAGCTATACTACTAGCTATAGATTTAGCTTTACTTATTATTTTAATATTATATCGAATTATATCTAGTTATATATATTCTATTCTCTACTCTTACTATTATTAAGCTTTATTACGTTATTTTTAGTTATCGCTTATTAGATTCTTTTATATATACTCTTTAACTATAGCTAGCTATACTACTAGCTATAGATTAGACTTTACTTATTACTTTACAACTATATTAAATCTAGTCTAGTTACGTATATAATAACTTCTACTCTTTCTATTATTAAGTAGTTTTACTATTATTAAGGTTTTATTACGTTACTTTCTATTATTTTCTACTTACTTTCCT
>LFZO01001174.1:0-11611 GCA_001578225.1 Pseudocercospora musae | reverse complement strand
ATCTAGGTCTTAGCTAATTTCCTTAATGAATAGTACTCCTCCTAAAAGCCTTGTCTAAACAACTAGCTTTCTATTAGGTAAGTAAAGTATGAATTTTAGTAGTTAAATACTAAACTACTTACTAAACTAGTTCTAAGAAACAAGATTAACTCTAAGCCTAGGTATAAAGAGAATACCTTTTAATACAATCTATTTGCCTTTCCTTCTACCTATAACTATACTCCTAATATGTATAGCTATTAAGTAGCTACCTTTAACCTTAATCTACTTCTTCCTCTTAAGAGGCTTTAGATCTCTAAAGAGTAATTCTTAGTTAGTTATATAGGTAGAAGCGTAGGAGTTAAGTAGCTATTTAGATAGCCTATACTTGCCTTTTACTTTAAGAGTTAAATAAGCTACCTTATTAATATCTTCCTCCTTAGATAGAGGAGATAATTTAGAGGATGCCTCTATATCTTGTACTATATAGGCTTTCTTAGAAAATAGTTTCCTAATCTTCTTTTCTAGGGATTGTATCTTTAGGCTTAGTTTCTTTACTATCTCCTTTAGTTGCTCTTTATTAGGTAAAGATCTCCTCTTAGCCCTAGATAGGGATTGTTTCTTTACTACCCTATAGCTCTACTTTAGCTTAATAGCTACTTTTGCCTTATCTAGGCTAAAGCACTCTTTGATCTAGTATATTCCCCTATATAGGAAGTAAGTATTGTCTCTACTACCTCCTACCTAGTTCCTCTTCTTAGTAAACATAGCTATCTCCTAGCTTATTATTTGTTCTTGCTTTTCCCTTAAAATGCTAAGGATATCCTATAGACTAAGGTCCTACCTTAGGTTAATCCTATCCCTAGTAGTACTAAATGATTCTAGTAGGGTAGCTAGAAGCTATTAAATCTTTCTCCCCTTAGTCTTGATTTCTTTAAACTAAGGAGAGATTGATACTACCTTCTTAGCTATACTACTTAGGCTCTACTATGCTTTATCAATTGTCTAACCCTCTTCTATATTAAAATTAGTATACTACTAGAGTAAACTTCTCCCTATTACCTATAGTTTCCTCTTATATTTCCCTTTTGCCTAGTCCTATAAATACTTTGTATATTTAAGCTTTTAATACTTATCCTAATCATCTTCTAAAATATAGATAAGTATCTTATATAATACTATTGTATTGTAAACCTTATAGCTTACTCTTCTAATTAACTAATCTAAAGATTCTAATAATGTTGTTAAGATATACTTAGATAGTATAGATGCTAGGATGTTAAGGACTGCTTTATCTAGTACCTATTTAACCTTTAGCTTTATTAGATACATCCTAATAATCTTGAACTATGATTCATGATTCTCTCTTATTAAGATTAGTATAGCCCTTCTCTTACTAATTCTACCTTCTTAATCTATGATTTCTTCTATAAATTAAACCTAAACAAACTCTAGAAACAAGCTCTTTCTTTAGTCTAAAAATAACAGTTTCTAGATAGCTATCTTCCTTGGTTAGTAGATCCCTAGCTCTACTAGGCCTATTAGTTTTAAAGGTTATTAAAAACTTAGCATAGATTCCTACTCTATAGGGTAAATAACTCCCTTAAGTCCTTCCTAACTATTACAACCTATAGGTTAGGGTATTAGTAGTACTAAGTACTAAATCTAAGGCTTATCCTAAGGTACTTAAAACTTAGGCTTATCTATTCCCTTTACACTCTAAGCGATCTAATACGCCTTAAGTAAGTATACCTTACTAGGTTCTTTTATAGCTTATATATATAGGGCTTCTTTGTACAATGTATATAGGTCTATCTTAAGTCTCCCTCTCCTATTTTGCCTCTTCCTTCTAGGACTAGACTTATAGGTTTAGGAGTAACCTATACTACTTTAATCTTTCTACCTTATAGTTACAAACCCGGGCTTATAACCTATTAAGCTAAGGAGGGCCGATATGTATAAATAGATTATAAACTATAATAGAAGCTATAAGGAATAGTAGGGGCTAAAGTAGGAATAGTAAGTGTATTGTTATTATCTATAGGTTAGAGCTAAACCTAAAAGGTATTAGCTTGGATTAGTTATATAATTACTATTATGTAATCTAGCCTGTCCTAGTATTCCTTTCTAGGTTACTAACTAGACTATATCTTCTAATAGTTTATAAGAATAAAAAAGAGATATAGGCTTATACTAAACTAGCTACTTCTAGTACTAACCTAATTTAGTAGAGATACTCTATAATAATAAAATAGTAGGTCGTAATCCGCTTAGATCTAAGTAGATAGAGCGTATATACTTATCTATATAACTAATAATACCTTAGATTTATCTATACTATTAACTTACTAATAAACTTTAGTTTTATAAACCTTAGTAGTACTATTTGCCTAGTCGGCGATAATCGCTTCTATACGCGATCTTGTTAGGAATAGCCGATCTCGACATCTTATGTAATGCTGGGGCTCGGGCGGATAGCTGGGGCTCGGTTTAGTAGCCAGGCCCTCAGTACTTGTGTTTGCCGTTGCCGTTGCCCCATGACCACAACACGGACACGAACACGTCCGAGAGCAGCAGTCGCGTCTCTGACTTCCTGCTGCCTCGAACAATCGTCGCATTCGCGGAGCTATGGCTACATGTAGACATGGCGCGGAAAACCGATCATGATGCACCACTTGCTTATACCATTGACGGATAACACAAAATGCCTCCGGTGCTTAAGCAGACGACCAAGCAGGCAAAGGCGGCGTTCAAAGCTCGAGGCCGCCCATCGCTCACGGAGAAGGAACAAAGGCAGCTGGAACGGTCGATTGAGCTCGAGCAGCGCGCTGAGAAGATCAAGGAAGCGGAAAGGCGACGGCATGAGGCCGCCAAGAAGAGAGCAGAGCGGGAGTCTCGAGAGAAGCTTGGCCAGTCCAACTTTGCTCAGCTAGGAAGCCAGCGACGATGCGACCGCTTTGGATACAAGAGTAGTCAGTTCCATCTGGGCGCATTCTTTGGCAGAAGACCAGCCACAAATCAGCCTGAAATGCTCAAGCAGGGCAACATAGACACATTGGCAGAGTCGGATGTTGATGTCTTTGAAGACGAAGACCTTGACGACGACAGTCTTCTGGAGGCCCTCTGCGCTCCAGCAATTCCACGACTACAAGCGCAAAGTCCCTTGGCGAGACGAGTCAATACTTCAAAGACAGCGACGTCGCTCGTGCCGCCTCTTCCTGTACCTGCGAAATGCCACCAGTCTCAGGAGGAGCGCTCCCTTAACCTTCACTCGCCTCATGACGTGCAAGACTTCTTTTTTGATCAACTTGACAGCAGCACACAGATTGCGAGAGAATTGGACGATCAAGCCGAGCAGACTGTATTGCCAGAGCCAGAATCGAATGCTAGGAGTGGCTCTTTCAGCTCTGGCAGTCTTGACTTGACAGTCGACGACTTGGAGGCCCTTGACCCACCAAATTCGGCCAGTGCGCAGCTGTCAGTTCCTGTGCCCACGGCACAGCATGTCATGGCACCGCCAGCCGTGCCGGTTAATCCACAGAAGAAACGCGTCATGCATACAGCACCTTTGACGGAGCAGAGCGAATCGTTAATTCCTGTGAAGCGACAGCGAGCGATCCGTGGTCCCTTTCTTCCAGCGTCATCACTTTACCGTTCACCAGATCTTGGTTTCACTGCAACTCAGCTGGAGTCATTCATTGATGATGACATCCAGCTAACACAAATGGCCACGTGAAATCGCTGTCTGGTGAAGCACTACCGAACTCCGCCTTTCTCAGATTTGTCGCAATGGCGGACTCCCTAATGTGTGGTCCACTCTACCATACCCTTGCCATTCATCCTGCTCCCGTGTTGGGTAGAACAGCCAGGTGCACAACGCCGTGGAATGGCCCATGCCTTGATTTGACAGGACAGCGACCAGCTCGGTGAAGAAATTGGGATGCTATCGCCTGGTCTCCGACCATCTCAAGTTACAAAACACAAACTGTGGCAGCCCCTCGGCGATGCGCACGGTCGCTATAACAAAGAAGCGCAATGCCTAAGAAATCTGCACAACAGTCGGTTGGTCATTGTCCCAATCCGGAAAGATTTCTCAAAGAGCGGTATTTTCAACCTCACCTGCACGCAGCGTTTCTCAAGGCAGCGAACAGACTTTCTTTTCTCGCCACGTCTCAAGAGTGCTCCGCATATCCTATCTCAAGTTTTCCCTCGATCAAACGATTACTTTCGATCCCCGGATCCTTTGGCCAGTGCCAAAGCGAGATGCAATGGCATAGAGGCGTTGAGGGAGCTGTGGCGGACTTCGACTGGCAAGATTGGCGGGCACCACTGCGGCCTAGCCATGAGTCGCTTGGTTCGAGCGTCAATGTTACAGCGCCCGCATTACACGGCTTGGACACTTTAAGGTCAGAAGACGAGTATTCTATCGTTGTTCGTGTGTACTCGGATATAAGTGTTCCTGAAGGCTACAAGCATGTCGATGCTGGAGAGGCATTGTTTGTAGTGGAGTATGCTCGCGAGATGACTTTGGCGAGAGGTCGTATTCTTTACGAAGTCTGGGTGAGTTGGTCATTTGACGGCATTTGAGGGTGATTTCATTTTGCTGACGTGCCACGTTCAACGCAGAACCGCTGGATGAATTGCTCTTTTGGCTACCTTGTCGCATCTCACATCCACTCCGAAGCGATATCATACCGCACCACGTTTGATGCCTGGAACAGCCTTCGCTTCCACGATCGGACAATACGACAGCATGCTCACAGGTTGGTCACGGATCAATTCCCTCGCATGAACCCAACGTCGGCGAAAATTATAGCTGAAACGATGATCATTGAGAAGAGACAAGTCACACCGAGGAACATTGAGCAGAACGTGATCAATCACCTCAGGCACTACTGGTCAAGTTACGAGCTGCGGCTGTCCCGAAAGGACGGAGAGGGGAAATGTTCTCCCAGAAAAGACATCCTCGAAGCCATCAAGCCAAGAATGAGGGCCATGATGCAGAAGTGGTTGCCTCAAGATACTGATGAGACTAGACTGGCGATGCTGTGGAGGAAACATCATCTACTCGATGAAATGAATAGTCAAGGAGCATGTAAGGAGGAGGCTGTCTTTCACAGACCCACTGCATTGACTTGGTATGGAGGACAGGAGACTGTCGGGAACCTTGTGAATACGGAGCGGGCCGTCCGCTATTTCGCTTAATCGGACTGTAGTGGCCCGTGGGTGATTAGCCCCCTACGCGAGGTTGTCTGAGCGTCTCCTAATGGTAAGAGTACGCATTTCTGGAGTTTGAGGTGGTAAACATGCTCTACTACCCTGGCAGTAATCTAATGGGCTCTTAAGCTCCAGGCTAGACCTGCCAGGGACCTGGAGCAACCTTAGCAAACGAAATGAATAGAAAACATTGCCAGCGAGATAATTATCACTTGGACTTCAAAAGCTGTCAAGCAAGACGTTTGCGGACGACATCTGGTGCACTACCAACATCATGCACTCGATGCTCAGCCGTAAATTGGCTCTGAACCTTATTGCTACAAGTACGCTTGCTGGAGCTGGGCCTTGCGACATCTACGCTTCAGGCAATACTCCATGTGTAGCAGCCCACAGCACGACGAGAGCCCTCTACAACTCCTTCCGTGGTGCACTCTATCAGGTTCAGCGTGGCTCTGATGGCAGAACCATCGACATCACACCTCTTTCGGCAGGCGGTGTTGCCAACGCGGCCGCTCAGGACAACTTCTGTTCTGGCACGACCTGTGTGATCAGTATCATCTATGATCAATCTGGCCGAAGCAACCATCTTACACAAGCACCACCAGGCGGAGCTGCTCGCGGAAAGGATGCAAATGGCTACGATCAGCTTGCCAGCGCAATCGGTGCTCCAGTCACGCTCAATGGGCAGAAGGCGTATGGGGTCTTCGTATCGCCAGGTGTTGGCTACCGTAACGATGCCGCTCACGGTGTGGCCACAGGCGATGCTGCCCAGGGCATGTATGCCATCTTTGATGGAACGCATTGTATGTATACCACCACCAATCTACTTGGCACAGGACACATCATACTGACCTCTTCTCTAGACAACGAGGCCTGCTGTTTCGACTATGGCAACGCAGAGATCAACAGCCACGATACGGGAAGCGGCCACATGGAGGCAATTTACTTTGGCACAAACACATTTTGGGGCAAAGGTGCTGGTAAAGGACCTTGGATCATGGCTGATCTCGAGGATGGACTCTTTTCAGGCGTCTCGCCTAAATTGAATACCGGAGATCCAACGTTGACCTACAAGTTCCTCACGGCCGTGGTCAAGGGTAAGCCAGGTCAATGGGCTATTCGCGGTGGCAATGCGGCTGCAGGCTCCTTGTCCACATACTACAACGGAGCCAGACCGAGTGGGAAAGGATATAACCCCATGTCAAAAGAGGGAGCTATCATTCTTGGAATCGGAGGTGACAACTCCAACAGCGCACAGGGAACATTCTACGAGGGTGTCATGACATCTGGATATCCATCCGATGCCACTGAGGACTCTGTACAATCCGACATCGTCGCTGCAAGATACGCTGCCCTTCCTCTCAACAGCGGACCTGCGATTTATGTCGGCTCGACCATTACTCTTCGCGCCACCACTCCGGGCTCTGACACTCGCTACCTCGCACACACGGGCTCCGCGGTCGACACGCAGGTCATCACCGCTTCCTCTCCAAACCAGGGTGCCGCACAGTGGATCGTCCGGCCCGGTCTTGGCAACAGCGCATGCCTCACTTTTGAGAGCAAGGACACTCCAGGCTCTTACATTAGACACTCCAACTTCGTTCTCGTTCTTCATGCCGATGACGGAACGCAGCGGATGCGTGAGGATGCGACGTTCTGCTACCAGGCTGGATTGAACGGCCAAGGAAACACGATTAGGTCGTGGGAATACCCGACACGCTTCATAAGACACTTCAACAACGTAGGACATGTCGCGCGAAATGGCGGACCGGCCATCTTTGAAGGTACGAAGTTCTTCAACGATGATGCCAGCTGGCTCGTTCGAAGCGGATTCTGAGGAACAGGTCGCCGGGAGATGTTGGCGGTGGCGCAAGGGGGCATAAGATACATAGCATGAAAGTCTACATGAAGCAAGCGCTCAAGAGCCCGGGGACAAGGCGCGTTCCGCCGCGGTTTTCGTGTCCAGGCCTGGGGGCCGCACCAACGCTTTACGGGCGCGCATGGGTCGTGGAAGACTCGCAGAGCAAGATGTGCTGCTGGTGCTGATGATGAGGATGATGATGATGATCACGTTGAGATGCTGTGCAGTCGTTGCCCGGTGGTGGCGTGGTTGTTGGCGTGCGCGACTGGTAAGGAGTGGTATGCATGCGCTAGCTTGTTACCACTTGAGCCGCATGGCAGCTTCACATATCTTTTTGGCGCCGTACACAAGCATTATCGATAATGCTTGCACAAGTGTCAAGCAGTCGGCATTGGCGGCATTGGCATTGGCAAGCGCCTGTAACTCGGCAGATATGCAGTGGACTGTGGCGATTGTATGCAGTCCCGTGAAGACGTTGGTAATCATTACGGGTACATTTGCAACTATTTATGGAAAAACCATAGGACAAATGCCATCCAACATTGAAGCAAATTTATCGCCGGACCCTGTATATAGATATAGTGCAATATCGGTGCGCGGAAGTGGCTACCGCTACCAAGTAAGTAAATAACTTTTAGTTACGTAAATTAGTATAATAGACCGTATCCTTAAGGTTCTAGAGGGAATACCTTCTAGATATAGAAGAGATATAAATTACTATATACGTAGGCTAGTCGCGTCTATATTCTATTAGATTATTATATATAAACGTATTAAGTAAAGATACTAGAATGTCTTAGTATACTACTATTTATCCTACTAGTAGAAGAGGAAGAATTAGTACTAATTAAGGCCTATACTAGAGTCTAAGTACTATATATACCTAGTACTAATCTAGTATATAAATATCTATATTTTAAGTAGTCTCTAGATAATACGTTAGATAATAATATATATATATATATATATATATATATATAGATATATACTTTAATAAGGCTTAATTACGATATCTAGTAAGCCTCTTATTAGATAATAATCTACTAAGCTTTATAAGTAATAAGGAGGATTATTATAGCTATATTTATAAGCTAGTAAAAGTGCTATACCTCGTCTACTAGTAGATAGCGTATCTAGATAGATACTACTTAATCCAACTTAATAGAGAATATAGCTAGATCTCTTATATATTTAATAGTATAGTAGAGCTATTATATAGATAGATAAGTTCTTATATTGCTATACTATTCTAACTACTAGACAAGTAGCTATCTCTATATATTCTTTAGAAGGGAAAAAGCTATTTACTCTATCTTCCTAACTTCCTTAAAGTTCCTACTAGCTTTATAAGGTATTAAAAACCCTCTACTCTCCCTTATATTATTAGGGATATAGTCTAGAGGCGATTGTTATAAAGAGGATAAGTAAAGAGACTAAAGAAAGGGACCTCCTCTCCTAATCCTAGATAGGAGTAAGACTAGGAAGATCTACTATATTAGCTCTAGAGCTAATAATAGAATAGGTCTAGATAGTCTAGATAGTAGACCTAATAATAGTAGTATTAATACTATACCTAGACATATTAGGAGTATTCGATAATATATTATATTAATAGCTAATATATAATATTAAGATAAAAGTATATCTATAATATATCGTATAATATATTTAGTTATTCCTTTAGGATAGGACTATATATCTTAGACTTAGAGAATATATAGACTAGACGAGGCCCTAGATAACGGATATACTATAAGGATTAATCCTCTTACTAATTCTATTTCTATTCTTTGTATCTATACTCCTCCCTAAACTAGAAGGCAAGGAAACTATAGTAATAGGCTTTGTCGATAACTCTAATATCCTTATATATAGGAAAAGTATAGAAGGGAACTATAGGAAACTAGAGATAGTATATAATAGATATATATAGTAGGTAGCTAAATATAGGGCTACCTTTGTACTATAGAAGTACTAGCTAATCTACTTTACTAGGAGTAGAACAAGATACAACCTATAGGCTATAGTTAATATACTAGGATTCGAGGATAGGCTAGCTCTATCCCTTAGACTACTAGGAGTATAGATAGATTCGAAGCTAAAATAGGGCCTATATATTAAGAAAGTAGTAGAGAAAGGTATATCCTAGATACTCTTACTCTAAAGGCTATATAAATCTATATAGGGAGTATTATTCTAGAAGGCAAAATACCTATATATAGCTATAGTAAGGCCTACAATAATATATAGGGCTAAAGTCTAGATAATACTAGAAGGACTACCTAGATATAGAAAAGGGGCTACCCTAAGACTAGAGAAGATCTAGAACTAGGTACTAAGATATATTATAGAAGTATATAAGAGTATATTAGAAGGGATCCTCTAAAGGGAAACTTAAACCCCTTTCCTCTCCCTATATATAGGAGATAGTAAGACAATAGTTAGCTAAGATAGATAGTAGACCTACTACTAAGTATATCTAGAAGAGATATAGGAAGGTCTAGATAGAATATAGAAGGAAAAGGGACATAGCCTAGATATAAGACCTAAAAATAAGGTAGGAATAGATAATAGAATAGGTTAATAGGTAGACTAGGGAATATATCTAGTAGGGAGGAATAATGCCTAAATTATAGTAGATATACTAGAGGTAGGATATATAATACGAAGATTAAGTTAAGAGAAGGCAAGTATCCTAATAGGGCTAATAGCTCCCTATAGCCTAATAAGAAGAGACAAAAGGTAAGGAGCTATAGTAAGGATAGTTAAGGAAGTAGAGTATAATAGTAACCCTAATTAGGACTAAACATATTAGTCTAAATACATACCTAACAAGGAGGAGAGTCCTAGGCAAGATACTATAATATATATATAGATATAGAGCCTAGATACCTAAATATATTATACTCTTTTGCCCTAAGAGATAAAGGATAAGGAACTAACTTCTCTAAAAGATAGGATTATTATAGTAAGAGATTACCTAGACTAAGAAAGGCTTAAATAAAGTAACTAGATAGATAATTAAGGAGGGCCTCCTTAAGTAGTTCTCCCTTATAAAGGAGGAACTAGAGAAGGAGAAAGATAGGAAGTAAGAATAGGAGCCTAGTAAGAGGAAGGAGCTATAGAGATCCTCTCTATATCCTATAGTATAACTAGATACAAAAGGTAGGGATAGAATCCTATATAGTAGAAAGGAAAGGAAGGGCTTTATACTAGAAGCTATAGGCTAAGGGCTTTTATCTTTGAAGGTAGATAGGGATAGCTACTTGTCTAGTAGGTAGAATAGTATAGTAATACAAGAATTTATAATTTATATAATATCTCTTACTTAGGTAGGGCTCTATATACTTAGGATAATAGAAGAGTATATCTTGCCCTCCTAAGCCTTTAGGCTCTTTAGCTAGGCTATCTAGGTTACCTTAAGGTTTAGTTAGAGTCTTCCGTTTTCTTCCTAGATCTTATAGATATAGCTTAGGTCCTTAGGATTGAAATCCCTAGTCCTAAAACTATAAACTAGTACTTAGTATATTAGAGCCTTTACTATAGTACTAGGGAGTATCTTTTAGATCTATTCTAGCTTATTTACTAGCTTCTCCTTTATAAGCTTAAATACTATAAAGATCCTTAGATTACTACTCTTAAGTTTCTTAATAGTAATTATCCCTAGATCTTTAATTCTCTATAGTATCTCTTAGTTAGTAAGGCCTTTTATCTTGTCTTACTCTTTCTTCTAATCTATCTTAATAGTAATTATATAACTTTCTAGAGGAATTCTTTATAGGCTTAGTATAGCTAGCTAGTCTTAAGAGATAGCCTATATCTATATTCTTTAGTTAAGGGTCTTTAGGGAGGCTTAGAGGATCTATATATAGATTTAGAGGATATTAATAGTATTAGTACTCTTAAGTTAGTAAAGAAGTTAGATCTAGGCCCTCTAGAGGAGGAATAGGAGGAATAGGAAATCTAGGACCTAGAGAGTATCTAGTATCTTTTAAATATTGTCTATAAGGGCTTAGAGGTTCTTTTAGATATTTCTATTCGCTTTTAGCTAATTAGGCTAGTCTTTTAGGCCCTTAGGGCCTAGTATAGATACTAGTTATCCTTTAGCCTAGCTTAGGGATAGAGGCTAGATTCCTTCCTTTCTATATCTTTCCTTAGAACTACTATTATTCTACTATCTCTAGAGGAAGATAGTTATATCTCCTATAATTATAGGCGCTTACGCCTTATTCTAGGAGTTAGATATTATTATTATTATTATTATTATTATTATTATTATTATTATTATTATTATTATTATTATTATTATTATTATTATTATTATTATTATTATTATTATTATTATTATTATTATTATTATTATTATTATTATTATTATTATTATTATTATTATTATTATTATTATTATTATTATTATTATTATTATTATTATTATTATTATTATTATTATTATTATTATTATTATTATTATTATTATTATTATTATTATTATTATTATTATTATTATTATTATTATTATTATTATTATTATTATTATTATTATTATTATTATTA
>LFZO01001173.1:0-11624 GCA_001578225.1 Pseudocercospora musae | reverse complement strand
ATAGCTATCTAGACTACGATATTACGTCTATTCGAAGTATTCCTACTCGCGAGGGCTAATACTTTAGACTCCTCTATACGGATCGTCCGCCTCCTTAAACCTACCTTATTATAATATTAACTACGATTCGCCGTACCTACGCGTCCTATCCTATATAGTCCTCTTACTATATAACTTAAAGCGTATTATTATTATCTATATTAGGATACCTTTATTAAATTATATTTATATTCCCTCTCGAGTCTTAACTACGGATCGTCTACCTCGCCTAGCTAGCGCTAATCTACCGGCTCTAATTTGTCCTTAATTCCTAACTAGAATACTACTAGCCGGTTTCCCTATAAACTCTAATTTCTATCTATATTACCTCTATACTCCCCGTCCAATTTCCCTTTCTATAACTATAACGCGATAACTAGTAAGCGACGCGATCCCTATACGTCGCGATTCCTATCTCGAAATACAATTAATTAATAGTCTAAACGATTAATCCGCCTTGTATATACTAGCTTAATTAACTTTCGCGTAATTATCTAATAGATTAAACCGTCGTTACTAACTAGGTCTATTAGTTAATTGCCGCCCGGTATCGATTAATAGCCGCTTAGATTAATTAATAGCTACCTAGCTTAATTAATAGCTACCTAGCTTAATTAATAGCTACCTAGCTTAATTAATAGTTGCCTAGCTTAATTAATAGTTGCCTAGCTTCGATTAACGGCTACCTCGTATCGATTAACGGCTACCTAGTATTAATTAATTAGTTAAATACCCGATTCCGGACTTAGTTATCTCTATAACCTATTCCTACGCGATTATTTTACCGACCTATAGACCTATATACTCCAATCGTATACGGACTTATCCGTCCCTTATCCTATACCTAAACCGACTTATAGAACCGTATATCGTAATACTATTTAGATCGATAAGTTACTTTACTCTCAATATTAGTATTCTTACCTAAATCGACTTGTAGAACTATATACTATAATGCTATTTAGATCGATAAGTTACTTTACTCTTAATATTAGTATTCCTACCTAGATCGACTTGTAGAACTATACGTCGTAATACTATTTAGATCGACAAGTTACTTTTACTCTTAATATAGGTATTCCTACCTAATAACGCATTATTAGGCATATATCCCCTAGGTATAATCGATGCCAATACTATAATACTTCCCTAAAGCCTATATATCTCGTAGCTTTCTATATCCTATATTAATATACCCTATAACATATTACCGATACTAGTCCTAGATTATAGCGCTATTGTTCTACCTACTCCTATTATATAAGAGTTATATAGCTATATCTAACCTATATCTCGCAAACCTAGTTAACCGTTATATAGGTAATAAGAACAAAGAACCCCTACTATCTATACTATCTTCTACTTCCTCTCTATCGCCGACCGCACTACTACTACTTCTATTAGGACCGAACGAATAGGCTACTATAGCCTCTAACTTGTCTACTAATTCCGCTAAATAGTCTCCCTATATTTCAATATTATATTCCGCCCTATAGACTCGATAGAAGTTATCTAGTCTTCCTCTTATAAGGTCTCGGACTTGAAGAAGATAATCCCTTACTTTACGCTAGCGATAACTTACTATCTCTATACGCTCTATATCTATAGTCTCCCTATTATTATTACCCGTAACTCGTTATCTTACTACTATCCTCCGTCTTTTATTCCCTCTTCGCTTTTTAGCGGCCTTCCTTTTTAGCGTTATCCTTATATCCTTAAGCTTTAAACGCTTCTCCCGTATCTCTAGTAATAGACCGTTAATAGCGTCCGCTCCTTCCTAATCCTTCCCTCTATTATACGTACTAAAGATATCGGCGTTTACGATAAACTTAGACTTTAGCGCTATAGTACGGATAGCTCGCCTAATCGCTAGGTTTAATCGCTAGTCGCGCGCTATAGTCTACTTTCGTACTACCTCTTATAATATATAACCTCTCTTATAATTCGCTACGATACCTTTAAGTAATCGCTTCGGGATATTGTAAATAGAATTGTAATCTAGTTATATAGACGCGGGGATTTTCTCCTACTAACCCCTACCCTACTCTACTTTAATAACTTTTAAGCTCGTACGCCTCGAAGTATCTATCGATATACCGATAATTAGATTTATCCTTACTAAATCGCTACCTAGGTTGTTTAGGAACCCTTCCGACGTCCGTATCTCCTCGTTTAGATAATCTTCCTATAGCTAATAGAGTTATATATATCGCTAGACCGCTACCGTCGTCGTTATAGTCGCTTCGGTCGAATCTACTAACCTATATAGTATATCTTAAAGCAATTGCGTACTACTATACTCGTCCGACCGTCTCTCTAATATCTCTAATAAGGTCTTCTTACTATCTAACTAGATCGTGTTTTATAGTACTAATTCGATCTACGTAATAGGTAAATACTCTATCTATACCTCCTAGTCGCTATCTATAGCGGCCTCTAACCTTATCCTCTACGTTACGGAATCGCCCTTCGCTATCTAGTATACTACGATATATTGTAACGGTACTAGGTATTAGGACATTATATCGAGCCTTACTCGTATACTATCCTAACTCCTATCCGCTTCTATCTATATATAACGTTATATCCTTTTTACTTTATTACTAGGGAAGGCTTACGCGGCTATCTAGACCCTAGCGTAAGGCGGATCGATAGTTCGGTACTATACGAGCTAAACATCTCTACTCGTACCGCGTATAACCCTAAACGGTTAGTATAGGCGAGGCTACTATTAAACCCTATTTGTCGTAGTATAAACACTTACTAGTTCTTTATCTTACTATCTAGGTACGATTGTAACCGCGACGCGGTCGTACGCAATAGTATCCCTATAAATGTTCTAAGGTTTCGAGGCTTGTAACGCCTATAGGAAGACTATAGGTAGACTAATTTCTACTTAGGGCGCCTTGCTATACTAGCTAAAGACCCTATACGCGTTAAAACCCTAAAATCAAAATTGTAACGACTAAAGGGCGTACTAGCATAGTATATAGACTACTATATAAAGCTATTCCTAGGTCGCGGCCGTCTACCGATATTAGTAGTCTATAGAAATTATAGCTTAGCTTAAAGAATACTTCTATATCTATGAGAAATATCGAATTATCGTCTATCGTAATTATGGCTATACTATTCCTCCCCTATCGCTATGTATATACCTAAAGACCTACTACAATCTACCTATACTATAGTATCGAGCTATCGTCTAAGGCTTAGAATAGTTCCCTTATATTACGCGTACGGTCGATTAAGTAGCTTAGCCCGAACTATTAGATCCCGCTATTCTAGGAATAGAGATCTATATCGATAGTTTCGCTTATTCCTAGGTCGATATAGCTAGGCAAGTATATCGGTT
Source organism: Pseudocercospora musae (assembly GCA_001578225.1). Classification (NCBI taxonomy): domain Eukaryota; kingdom Fungi; phylum Ascomycota; class Dothideomycetes; order Mycosphaerellales; family Mycosphaerellaceae; genus Pseudocercospora; species Pseudocercospora musae. Next base: position 8,230 of record LFZO01001173.1, on the reverse strand, counting down.
CGTTGTTCGTAACCGGAACGGTATTTAGAGCTATTATCGAGATAAATACCGCTAGGAGAACCCTAACGGCCGGGGTAGCTATAAAGAATATTAGCCCGTATATACGTCCGATTCGCCCTAGAGGATTAGAGTATCCTACTAGTAGCCCTTCTATATACCGGAGTAGAAGCGTATCGTTAAAGTAGGCCGCTCCTCTATACCTTAATCGTCTCTCGCCTCGTTCGCTAGTAATACTACCGACGGTAGTATATAGTCGAGCGTCGTCTTATCGTTATCCTAGTCTAGTATTGCGTCCTTTATCGCTAGTATTATTAACGACGTCGAATAGGCGCGAGCCTACTATCCTCTACTAGTTAATAGCGCGACTATAGATTATACTACTCTTCCCTACTAGGTTCGCTAGTATAGGATTACTACCTATCTCTATAGTATAGAACCGTAATAACTACGTAGCGCTACTACTATCCCTTAGCCCGAGTACGACCCCGTTACTATATACGTTATACTCTATATACGGGAAGTCCTACTTTCCGCCTTTAACGCTACGTAGGATAGTCTAGACTATCTTATATCCGCTCCGGTACGTTACGCCCTCGCCTAATTCGGGAACGATTATAACTCGTAGGTATTCTACTTCTAATACTAGAAAATAACTAAGACTATACTCGGCTATATCGCCTACGCCTAGAAGCTTCTTTACTACTTCTATCGAGTCGTCTATCTATTTAGCCTCGGGAGCCTATTTTTTACTATAGCCCTACTAAGCTTACGGCCCGAAGATACTATTTAAGTAACGCGTAGCTAGACCTCCGCCTAGGAGCGGGTTCTCGTACTCGTCGATATAGATAGATTACTAGTTCGGCTATCTAGTAAAGGGGACGCGTCCGGTCTAGACAATCTCGCCGACGAACTCTAGCGCCGTATTATTATTATACTCGTAGAGCTTATCTAGTACAATACTAGGGCCTACGAATTTCGCTCGCCCCTAGTTAGCTTTTGCGCTACGTTCGCTATCTAGTATTAGACTAGCGTATAGAAAGAGCCTAGTTATTTTATATCTATACTCTCTAGTATTATATAGATTATATAGCTCGCTCTCTTCTACTTCTACGCCTACGAGACGACTATAGATCTAGCTAGTACGTCGAGTATCCTTACCGCTATCTATAGGGATATCTCTAGTTTCTTCTACGTATTCGGAGAGACCGCTATCGGTACTATTATCCGATAGTAGGCTAATATTACTACTACCGCCAAAGCCTACGTATCGAGTTACTAGGTCGTTTAGGATAAGACCGAATAGGTTATAATATATAGAGGCTATACCTACTCTATAACTAACCTATCTACCGTTATAGTAAATACGTTCTAGTCCTATTCCTATATCCTCCTTCGCGACCTCTTCCTCGATCGACCTACCTAGCTCGTACGATATTAGGATCTAAAAGATTACCCTAATAATCCTTAGCGTAGATAGTACTTTACTTAGTATCCCGATAACGCCGCTATTCTAGTAGGATGTAGTTAATATCTCCTCTAGTAGATCTATAACGTCCCTACGCTCGCCGGTACCTTTATCTATACGTCTATATCTAGTAGGGAAGCCGCCTAGTAGGACAATACTATTACTACCTACGAAGACAAAGTCTAACAATTCCTTTACTACCTCGCCGTCCTTGTCTATACGACTAGTAGGTAACTATATAGAGGGACCGAGTTACTTACGATAACGTAGACTAATACCTAGTTACCCTAGTCGATTACTATCTATAGAGATCGGATCTATATCTACCTTCGCTATTACAAGTCTTTAAATATAACTAGTAAAGAGAAATAGAACGTCTACTTCCTCGACCTAACTACAAGTAACCTCTTAGTTAACTTCCTAATCTATATCTAGCCCCTTCGTCTCGCCTTTATACGTAAGCGGCTCCCTATAGCGGATATACTAGCGCGTCTCTTCGAATCCGCCGGATAGTCGTAGCTAGACGCTATCCTCTCTAGCCTTCTCGAGAAGGCTAGCGTAAGGGCTAAGATTGCCCCTCTCTAAGTATCTATATATAGATAGCTAACGGTCGCTATCGTAAAAACCAAGTTCGTAGGCTATACCGACGTCTTTAGTATTCCCTATATCGACGAAGACGAGGTCGAGGAGGTAATCGAGCTATATATTAGACTTATAAACCTTTAGTATAACTATACTAATAAGACTACTAAACGTACGTATACGAATCGATATAGTAATATTATAGACTCTATCCTCTCTAATAACCTCTATATATCGAAGAAGTAGTAAGAGCTCTAGGAGGTAAATATTCTCTTTCCTAAACTATCGTTTAGTAGCTAAGTAGAAGAGGGATCTTATATCGTTCGTTAGCTAAATATACTCTAGGTTCGGCTATATCTAGAATATATATCTACGATTATCTAGCAAACTACGTCTACTATCTTTAACGCTCTATTCGAGTTCTAAAGTAACGACTAAGCGAGCGTACTTAAAGCTATCCTCTTATCTAAGAAGACTATTATCGTTATCCTTCCGACTAGGGATAGGAAATTACTCCTATTTACGCTACTATGCCGCCTACCCGCTACGAATACTAGTATAGTTATTATACCGCTCGTATCGCTCTATAGTAATCTTTACTAGCGACTTAAGGCTTATACTATACTATTTACTATTTAGTCTTCTAGATATCGTAAGGAAATACTACTCGTTATTATTAGTATCGAAGCTACTACGTCGACCGACTTTCGGATATATACCTAAGCGCTTATCGCCTATCGCTATCTAGATCGCATTATTATCGACGAGGCCTATCTTACTATTACTATCCTCGAATACTATAAGGCTATAGGATCGCTATAGCGGCTTCGTAATCTTAATATATAATTCGTATATCTTACCGCTACGCTACTACTAAGCCTAGAGTAAGTCTTCTACTATACTAACTTTATCTATAAGTCCCTTACTATCTATGCCTCTTCTAATCGGCCGAATATCGTACTTAATATTAAGGTAGCCGACTACGATATAGTCGCGTTCTCTATATCTCGTATCTATATCGCTACTATATAACTCTATAATCCTATCGATCGTATTATTATCTACGTTAACTTCCGTAATAACGCTAAGGTACTTGCCTAGGCGTTAGACTATCCGTTTATAATAGGAGACTATACTACTAAGTAACGGGAGAGTATTATCTAAGGCTAGTTCGCCGCCTATAGTAGCCCTTCTCTAGTCGCTACTATAATCCTTAGCGAAGGATTCGACTACCCTAGCGTACGTACTATATTCTACTATAAAGCCTCCCGTTCTATCCTACGATTCGTATAAGAGATTAGTCGCGCTAGCCGCGATAGCCGTCCCGCCTTATCTATCCTTCTACTTCCTCTAAACTAGACTAAAGATCCTTCCCTCTATACTCGACTAACGAATCCCGACGCTAATACTTTCTACGACTACGACCTCTTTCGGATCCGCGAGATAGCTATTATATAAAAATATATAAGCTATAAACAATACCTCTACGCCTTCCTTACCTAGTACCTAGATCCGCTTCTATACTACCTTAAGTAATACTCGATACCTAACCTCTAGTATAGTGTATACCGAACCCTACTAGAGTTATTACTTACTAAGCGACTACTCCCTACCGACTCTAGCGCCCCGCCGACTACTACTATCTATCTAGTACGAGAGGACGCGTACCGTAATCTTTAGACCTTTACTACATACCGCGAAGCTATCGCTAGTCTCGTCTAGTACTATACCTTCTACTTTATCTCTAGCTCGGACGTATTTCGTAACTATTAATTCGCCTAATATCCTAATTTTAGTCGAGTAACTAGCGTACGTAACCGCGTACGTAGCGTAAACTCCGCGTAGCTCCCTAAATTCTACGTCTACTTTACGTACCTCTAACTATAAGAGATATATCCCGTTAGAGTAGAACTAGTAAAGAAACCTTCCTATACTTATCCCGATATAGTACTTTCTAGTTACCTCGCCTTCTAGTAGTTAGATACCGGCTATAAATAGATTAGCTAGACGACGGGAATTAACTTCGTCTCTAACGACGACTTCGTTAAGTATCTTACCTAAGGTATACGATTTAATAGAAACAAGGCTATCTACGGTATTAATTTATTCGTATAGATCCTCGATTATAAGAATCCTAGCCCTACTTTATAGCAATATATATTCTAGTATTAAATTTCCTTACCGCGTTTCTACTATACGTATTTTACGACGATTTAGACTAACTCGTCGAACCATATACTATCTCCTACTAGGGCTTCCGTTATAACGTCGTTACTATTCCGTTCGCTAAGTTACTTTACTCTAGCTTACTCTACTCTAGCTTACTCCGCCTCTTTATACTACGAACCCTTGCCCTATACCTATACTATTTCCTCTCGATACTATAGTCCCGTTCCTTCCTACGTCGGTATTAGGGAGTTACGTCTTATCTATTACTAGTCTCGTACCTACGTATAGCTAAACCAACGCTCGTATCTACGCCCTATCGCTATTTTATACGACTACGTTATAATATATTATACGCCGACTATATAGTATAGGCGGACTACCTAATAATATATCGAGAACGTACTTCTATTAATAAATAGATTTAACGCGGCATAATTCTAAGCAAAATTCATATCTATCTAGTCGTTATCCTAGTCTAAAATGCGTTATATATTAGTATATATCGCTAAGTACTAAGGCTACCTTTATATAATTATATTATAAGTAGCTCCTATTTTAGTATCCGATTCTTAAGCGAGGATATGTAACTAATTAACGTTACCTTCTACCTATCTAGTCCCGATAGGTATAGCTCGAACGATTAGCCTAGACTAGCCTAAACGCCGGATATAACTAATAGGCGACTTAGGTCCGCGTACTCGGCTATGCCCTTTTCGAACCCTATATATAGCCTAAACCCGAGATATTTTAGAAGGCCTCGTCTAGATTTATTCTATTACTCCTATCGCTATCCTAAGGATCGCTATATCGCCCCCCTCTTAACTATAGGCGTAGTAGGACCTAGCGAAAGATAGGCCTATACTAGAATACTACTAGACTATATATACTAGTACCGGACATCCTACGTATATTGTATTATATAATCTACGTCGCAAACTATAGCTACGAGCCTATAGTACCGGCGGACTACCTCGCTACGAATACGCTTTAGCTAGTCTCTAATATACTAGAGATCCGCGCTAGGATCTTAGTCGGCGCTAAACTATAGGGCTACCGAGTATCGGTTCGGACTATAAGATATATATAACCTTATACCTCCTACGTATTCTATTACTATCCCTATCCCCTATTTCTATAGTACCTTACTCTCTATCCCCTCTCCTATATATATTAGTTACGCGATATTTAGAGCTAGACTAACCTATATATCTATATACGTTAAGGCTATACCGATTAGTAAGTTAGTCTAGTCCGATACTATAATAAGGGAGGTATACGAAATCGTAGCAAGATACCCTAAGTTTTGTATATACCTAGATATATAGACTCTAGTAAAATACCTAATACCTAGTCTACTAATAGCGTAAATCGATATATAGTCCTACTACTATCGGTACCTAAGTCTAGCTAATTATCGCCGCGTTATCTTCCTCTACGATCGTATTCTCGAAACCGCCCTTAGTTAGACCTATCTTCGTCGTATCCGTTACCTACGATTAACCTATCGTCGTCGCTCTCCTTACTATTAGTATACTAGATACGCGCTTCGATTACCGCGTCGAGGCTAGTATAGCTATCTATAGTATTAAATATATCGATCTCGACTCGTACTATATAATATATAGTATTTCCGCGTAACTAAGCTATTAATATTTAGTATAACTCGACGAGGAAGTTAGTAGCGCTATCCTAGTAGCTATATAGGATCTAGCGCTACGTCGTCGAGGCGTCCCTTATATATCTATCTAAATACTAATTATATATACGCGATAAAAAATAGTAGCGAACAATTAGAGACGAAGGGAAAACAGTTAGGAAGGGAGGGAGGACGAATGGAAAGCACTATGCGCTAGGGTAGAGGAGGTACTAAAGGTAGAAGATAGGAAAACTCCTAAGAGGGCATATAAGATAATAATCTTAGAACTCCTTAGAGGACTAAAAGCAATCCACAACTAGGCAAGCTACATAATTACGAAGGTAGCTAATATAGCCGTAGTAAAGATTACAAAGAAACAATAAGAGACAAGCCCAAACCACTATACCTAGGTAGTAGTAGCTAGTTAGGAGGTACCAAAACCCCCGAGGATAGTAGTTAGAGTCCACATTACGGACCTATAGGAGTAAAAAGAAATCCAAGGACTCTTAGGGAAAGAGATTATAGAAAGAATTGTAGTTAAGGAGGTTATTAGGGCTAGGAACGAAGGGAAAGGGGTAATCAAGCTATTTATAGCCTAGGAGTAGGACAAAAAGAAGCTAGAAACATAAAAAGAATAGATAACCAAGATAGGGAAAACCGCAAAGGTCTCCCAATAGTAGTTCATAATTATAGCCTATAGTATAATAAGGAGCTTTAAGGAAGAATAGGATATCGGAAACCTATAGAGACAAAACTAAGCTATATGCCTAGGCCTAAAGATTACAAAGGTAGTATGGATTAAAAGGAAAATCGAAGAGACTAAGAAGCAGTCCTCCCTAATTATCTAGGTAGGGAGTATAGAGCAAGCTAACATAGTACTAGACTAAGGACTATTCTAGGACTTTAAAAGATTAGAAATAGAGGTACATAGAAGCAACTATAGGATAATGTAGTACTTCAAATATTAGCATTATAGACACTTAGTAGCCAAGTGTACAAAGACAACTAATACCTACTCCTACTATATAGGGGACTACTAGGTTAAAGAATACAAAGTATATAAAGGGGAAGCAAGATATACATGCTATACCAAAAGATACCCCTCTTAGGTAAAGGAATGCCTAGTAAGAATACAGGTAGCTAGGAAGGCAAAGGAAGCTAGAGTCAACACACTAACAAGATATACAACAAGCTAGGGTAGCTAGGCATAGAGGCAACCTAGCTAGGTACTACAAAAGAGGTCAAGATAGGATAATGGGTTCACATTTAGGGCCTTACTAGTACTAGAGAGCTACTAGCAACTAGGGAGACTAAGATACCTTAATATCGTAGGAAAGGAAGTAGGGTAGAAGAAGCTTAGTCAAATACTAGTTCAAAGTAAGGAAAGGCTAAAGGAAAACCTATAGGGAAACGATATAGATGAAACCTAATAAATAGTGTAACAATACTAAACATTATATAGTACAATGTTAACAAGAGCAAAGACAAGGTATAGAGGAGCTTCCTTTAGGTACTAAACCTAAAAGAACATTACATTATTGCAATCTAGGAGCCCTAGCTTAACCTATACACAAAGAGACTAGCAACTATTAAAGACCTAAGGTACTATCCAATTATCTACAACTAGGGAGCCCTAAGGACATGCATCTATATTAGCAAGGAGATAGCTATAGAAACCTAGTAGGCTATACTATAAGAGGATAGGGACCTAATATTAGTTCAAGTAGAAACATCCTAAGGTATACTCCAAGTCTACTATATATACAACCTACTACTAGACTCAAGGAGTAGTACCTAACTAAAAACCCTAGAAAGAATACCTAGAGTTATCTAGGGGAATACCTACTAAGTCCTACTTAGAGATTTCAACCTCTACTACCCCCTCTAGGGCTTAGACTTTACCCTAGCCTATTACTTCCTAGTAGGAAGGCTAATTAACATATTAGAGAGGGAAGAAATAGAAATTATTACCCTAAAGGGATTGGTTACCTAGGAAGCAAGAGGAAGTAGTAGTATACTAGACCTATGCTTTGTATTATATTAGATTAGGAATAGGATTACAAGATATAGGGTTAACTAGGAACTAGAAGAATTATTAGACTACTTCCTAGTATAGGTTGAGCTAAATGTCTAGGCTAATTAGGAACAGGAACTAGAGGAAAGGCTTAACTAGAAGGGGGCCTAATGGGATAGGATTAGGGAGGAACTAGAAATAGACCTAAAACTAGAAGAACTCTTAACAAAGTACCTACTAAAGCTAGAAGACATCGACAAGGTAGTAGAAGAACTAATAGGAATCCTAAGATAGGTAGCTAAAAAGCATACCCTAGTAAAGAGATATTCACTATACTAGTAACTATACTAGACTAGTAAGTATA
>LFZO01001172.1:0-11632 GCA_001578225.1 Pseudocercospora musae | reverse complement strand
ATCCCGGTCGGACTCTAGCGATACTTAGCGATTAGACCGCTCGACGCTTATACTACGCCTAGTACCCGCTAGCGCTAATCCTACGTCGCGCTATATACGTAGCCTAGTATTTTTACGCTCTAGCTCCTAGGCTTAGACTTCTTATTTAAGTAACTTCTACTTAGCTTTCGAGCGCGCGATTCGCTCGTTTAACGTAGCCTACCGCTCGCTAAAGGTCGTCTAACGTTCTTTATCCCCCTAGGGGCGATCGTCGTCCGTAGGCGCCGCGGTATTACTACCTAACGTAGTCGGCTCGCTTGCGCTTATCGTACGGTATTCTATAGGCTACTACTAGGGTAGACTTGTTAGAACTATTAGGGGCTAGGTATATAGTAACGTATAGAATATCCGCCTAACCGATAACATAGTAGGTAGTAGAACTAACAAGTACCTCCTAAAAGGATTACGCCGAGCGCTAGGTTAAAAAGGCTATACGAGTTACGTACGTCTAGCGTACGCCCCTAGCGCGCGCCGCTTAGTATACTTAAGGCTTAGTAAGAGACCTTACCTTATCGAGGTCCTTATAAGTATTAAATTATTAGAGAAAGTGTTATATATTATTAAAGTCTATCTCTAAAGTCTATATCTACTAAGGTACTTCTATATCTACCTAAGGTACCTACCTAGTAGTATCTATAGTAGTATCTATAATAAAATCCCCTAGCTCTCGAATATCTATAACTATATAGACGCCCGATTTACTATATATATAGCCTATAGTAGGCTCGGACGCGGTTAGCGCTTATAAAAGCGTTTAAAGTAGTAAGTATATCCCTCTAGGACTCCGTATTACTAAGCTATCTACTAGCGCCTTTTACTATAATCTTAAGTACGGAGCGTCGAACCGGCTCTAGTATCTCGTTAAATACGGTCGCAAGGTAGCTACTAAGGAGCTTAATACTAATCGTTTCCTACTTCTAGGTCTCGTACGCTACCTCGATATATTAGTATATAGTATATAGGAATTACTAGAATAGCTTCTCCTTATACTTATAATACTTCGAGGCCTAATCTTTAGGTAGCGTATCGATCGTAGTAAGGGCGGTAGATACCGCTTTAGTATCGTTTAGTATCTTCGTAATAAGTCCCTAGAGGTCTACTAGAGGTAGCTTTAGCTCTTCCTAGTCGGACGAACCTATAGGTAGACCTAAGGTACCGTAATAGCGCGTTAGGAACTCCTCCTAGAATATAGACATTTCTTCGTAGTAGTTTATAACGTCTAAGAGACTTAATTAGCCTTTCGGAGCTATCTTATCTACCTAGCCTAAGATTATAGGCTTATCTTCGTCGCCCTTTCCTATTATCTATTCGTCGAGTTCGCTATAGATCGTAGGAGGGAGTATAGCGAACCCTACTATAAAGGTTCTAATATAGGTACTAACTATATTATACTTCTCGGTATCTTCTTCCGACTAACTATCCTTAGCGGTTATAGAAAGGCCTACGTCTTCGTCGATTATACTATAGTCGTCGAGGTACTAAGCTATTATTACTACGAATATAATAAGTTCTAATACGTCGACGCCCTTCTACTAGTTATTAGGGAACTTCCGGAGTACGGCTACGATTTCTAGAGACGCGTCGTTATCGATAATACTTAGGCTCGGTAGAGCGAAGGTTTAAGGCTAAGTAGGAGGATACGCGGATAACGGAGAGTCGTTACTTCTACTACTAATATAGTATACTCCTACCTAAATAAAGTAGTTATTATTAGATATCGTAGATTACTTAAAAGGACTAAAGTCTACTCTTGTATAGGTATCCTTAACCGCTATAAATATCTAAGCCGGCGCTACTATAGCTAGTTCCCTACTAAGATATCTAAGAAGCTATTTAGCTTATCTATTATCCTTAAAGTAACGAATATCCTACTAGGGAATATCTAGATTACTTACTTTATATAGGTCGGTAACTAGTATCTATCGGCGTAAGATCGCTACCTTCGTTAAGAAGGGTACGGCTAAGTATATAAGATTAGATATAGCGTATAGAAGTTAGAGGTTAGCGTATATAGCGTTTACTATAGCTAGAATAGGAGTATCGAGATACTAGTCGGTCTAAGGTATTAGAGAGTTAGTATTATAGTCTACGTCCTTACTTATCTATTATATAAAGAAGTTCTCGATAGGTATAGTACTATAATATTATACGAACGCGATATAGTCCTTAGTAACTAGCTAACGTAAGATACGAATACGATTATAGAGGATTTATAGAAGGTTATACTCTAAGTCGATATCGTTTAGCTAATTTAGGTACGTTACTATAGCTACCTTGGAGTATAATGCGATAATAACGTATCCTACGTCTATTACTAACTCTATTAGTACTAATACTCGTCTTATTAAATCTAGTATATCTCGGGGTAAGAGGTATTTTCTAGTAATCCTTATATTATTGTCGAGTAGCTTAGTATAGGTTCTATATAGGCTCTCAAAACCTACCTATCCGATATAGCGGTAGACTAGATTTATAAAGAGGTCTAGCGGTCCCTTACCTAGGTAATAGAATTAGGGTATAGTAGAAGGCTTAGTTCCTTTATCGTCGGTAGATCTACGGTCGCGGCGTAGTCGGCTTTCGCGTATCTTAGCCTTTTTCTAAGCTTACTCTAGGCGCTTAGCGACTTCGCCGTTAGAGATATCGGAGACTATCTTACTAGACTTAGCCGCCGCTTCCCTAATAGCTTTCTTAGATACTTTCTTAGGATCTTTCTTAGAAGCTTCCTTAGGAGCTAGATTACTAGCCTTCTTAGGAGCTTTCTTAGGAGCTAGATTATTATCGCCGGTAGATATACATTTAGTCGCTATATAAGTCTTTAGCGTAGTAACTATCGGTATAGCGGCTTTTAGTATAGTAGCTTTTAGAGCGGCGGCTTTTAGTATAGCTTTAGCCTTTAGTACGGTAGATTTTAGAGCTCTCGATACTCCTTTCTTATTATTCTTAGCCTTCTTCTTCTTTATATCGTTAACGTATCCTACTATCTTAATATCTACTCGCTTCTATATTTCTTTACGCTTATCTTTATATAGCTTCTAGACTAGCTTATCTAGAACCTTGTAGCCCTCGCTAGTCGTTAATTAAGCGTAGAGTTTATAGTACTATAGAGTAATATTATAGAAAACTAATCCCTTAGCTACTAGGGCAAGCGTAAGTATTATATCTATTAGTAATTATCGAGGAGCGGGCGGGAATTATCCTAGCTAGTAAACGTAGTTAGAGATTATATACCTTATATCTTCCTTAATAACGCTATAGTTAGATACCTATATAATATCGTAGCTTAATTCCTAGGCTATTTAGATATAGGTAGCTCTCTATCGCTTAAGTAGGTATTAAGGGATAGCTATAGTATCGGAAGCGGGAATATCGTATCTAGCGAGTTATACTATAGATATAAGGTCCTATATAATCTATCCGGATAGATCTAGAGCCGCTATTAGAACTTAAATACCGTCCTAGAAGAGCTCGAGAAGGCTAAGGTTTAGATCGGTAGAGTAGGTAAGGTATATACGACCCTTAGTTAACTAGTAACTTAGGATAACGTAGGCGATCGCTACTTCCCCTAAATCGCCCTCGTATAGCTTTATAGATAGCTTAGAGTAGGCGGGATCCCTCGCGTACTTAGGTACTCGATATTTAGATATATTAAAGGAGGAAGGTAGTATAAATCTATATAGGATAGATCTATCGGAGCTAAAAGGACCTATATTAACTTCGTTAACGAGCTTCTATCCTACTATATCCTATTCTAGAGAGCGGGTATCTATACTATAACTCGCGTTTATAGGAGCTATATCCCCCTTCTTTATCTATTTTAGTAGGTATAGTTCCCCTATACTCTTAAGTACTACTTTCGGCTACTTATCCGAAGGAACGAAAGATCTATTAGTATACTTTACTAATCTATACTTATTCTATAGATCGATAAGGGCCTTATAGTATTTACCTAGGTCGAAATATCGTAGCGCTAGTCTAATTAGATTTTAACGGAGCTAACTAGGGATAATACGTATAAGATCGTCGTCGTATATAGCGGTATATATATCTATCGTCTTCTCCTCTATATCCTTTAATAGCTTCTAGTTAGGATTATAGTCGAAATCGTTATTATCTATAAAGTCGGTATAGTCGGGTTACCTATACTATTTATAAGTATCGGGTTCGCTCTTCTTATTACTCTTAATTATAAATCTAGCGTACTATTAGACGCGCTTAGCTTTATCCTTCTACGTAGCTACCGCTCGAGCTTTACGCTTATTTCCCTCGATTAGGATTCTCTAAGGGATAGGCTTAGTTTCTTCTACCTTAGCCTCCCGCTCTTCTTTAGCCTTCTTATAGAAGACTTAATTATAGGTAGCTTCGGCTTTATAGGTAATTAGCTTCTACTCCGTAATCTTAAGGAGCTCGCGTTTATATCGGTCGTATTCTTAGAAGAATAGAATAGTACTAGCGTTATAGCCCTTTATATAGATATAATATAGATAGGTTTAGAGGCTACCTATTAAGTTATAGGCCTAAGGTATTAGGGTATACTCTCTACGACGTATACTAAAAGCTATAAGGCGTTCGTCGTACTTAATATCCTTAGGCGTATAGGGAACTAACGATGCGTTAGGAAGTCGGGCCTTTATAATATCTCTAAGGATCTCCTACTCCTAGGAGATAAGGTTATTAAGCGACTTTTAGACGCTCTACGCTAGATCTACTATAGCGTTACTCTTAAGAGAGGGATAGCTATAATTAATATACTTAAATATATCTAAGAAGGTCGGCTTTATATCTAGGTATACGATACGGATTAAGGCGTCCTTAGCTAGGGAAGGAATTCTAATAATTTCTTTATTAGTAGGCTCCTTATCGTTTATCGGAATATTCTTATTATCGCGCTCGTCTTCCTTATTATCTTTATTCCTATCTACGCTATCGATAATCTCTTTATTAATAGACTTAGTATTTAGGGCTATAGTAAGTTCTTCCTCCGTAGAGGCGGTAGACTTAGCGTTTAGTACTATAGTAAGCTTTTTCTCTATAGACGCGGTATTCGGGGCTTCGATAGGTCCCTTCTTAGTAGACTAGGCTTCGGTACGCTCTTTTTTAGTAGACTTAGGATCTAAGGCTATAGCTAATAGCGGTAGCTAAGTTACCGGCTAGGGCTCTATATCTATTACTATAACTAGAGATACGGTAGCAATTCGCGTAGCCTCGGTATTAGTACGCGGAGCGGTATAGATACGCGCGTCGGCGGTAAGCTTAGATAGTATATCGTCGTCTATCTTAGAGATAACGTAGACTAAGATAGTACTAAGTAACTTCTAGTACTAATAGTTATAGTTAGTAGTATATTATAGAGCGATAGTTAGCGTAGATATAGTAATAGTTAGTAATTATTAATATTATTATTATAAGTATCGTAAATAGAGTTAAAAGTAAGCTTTTAACTTACGTATAGTTTAAGCTTCTATAGGTAACCGGTTTAGACGTAAACTCTATTTCGTATTAGTAAAGTAATACGAAATACGTAGTAGGATCTACTATATAGGATAACCTTAGAAGTAATAGCGGGCTATAGATTAGATTATATATAGCGATAGAGAAGGAAATAACTATAAGTCTATTAGCGGTAACTCTATCTATTAAGGATTTTCTATTCCTAGCTAGATATTCCCTACCGGAGGGAAAACCTAAGGATAGTTATCTAGGTAGCGATTCTAAGTAATAAGAGGAAACTATAGAGTAGTAAAAAGGTAGGATAGCGAGGTATCTAGAAGGATCTTTCGATATATATCTACTTAAGTATTTAGTAGAGCGGGAGTATCTCGCTATCGTTATATATCTTCCTTACTTAAGCGTAATACCGTAGGGACTAAGGCTCTCGTTCTTAGTTAGCGTACCTCCTCTACTAAGATAAGTATAGGGATCTATAATAGATCTAGGATTAGAGACCGATTCTAGGGCGGATGCTACTAGATCTACTATAGATACGCGGAAAGGCGAACGGACTTCGGCTACCTAAATAGATTACTCCTATTTAGTCTTTATCTACTCTTAAATATATCTCTATTAGACTACTCCGTCCTAGCTTCCCTATTAATAGTATACTTATACGTAGGGGCTCTAGCGGTAGACGTAGGGTCGTCTACCTCCGAATTACTTACTTCCGCGTAATTTAGATAGTAATTACTTCGTAGGGGCTAGCGTCTCGTCGGCTCCGGTTAGGAATACTCGTTACGTATAGAGGTATCGTCTTCCTTATCGATAATTAGAGGTAAGGTAAGCTATAGTATATAGTATTAGATAGATAGCCTTATTTAGTAGATCTATTTATCTATAAACTAGGAATTCTCGAATTACTCTATTAGATAGCTATTACTATTATAGAGCTCGTCTTCTTATATCTATTTATTTATAATTAGTTATTCGTTACGCTATTTTACTAGGTATTTAATTTTACCTTATAAGAGTCGCTTACTTAGGATATACTCTAGTATTATAGATAGCTACTTAGTCTATAGATCTATCGGCGTAGGGACCCGGGGATATATATATATAAAGGAATCCTTTATAGGGTTTAGTATAGGTTCTAGCTACGCTACCGATACGACTAGGTAAAATTTAATAGAGCTTAGGAGGTCTAATTCGTATACTAATTTCCCTACTCTCCTCTTAATCTTAAAGGGCCCTATAGTCTAGTAACTATACTTACGATAGCTCTAACTATACACGCGATATCCGTAATATAGTCTAAGTATAATATAGTTTCTAGGCTCGAACAAGACTCGCTAGTACTTAGAATTATAGCGGTACTTTATATCTACTATAGCGAATACTAAAGACTCCTCTACTACGTTGCGAAACTATTAGCGTAATATTTCGAACTACTATAGCTAAAGTTCTCTAAGACCGATAAAGGTATCGGTATTAAGATCGAATCTAAATAGTATTTAGTTTAGTAAAATTCCGGTACTTATATTCTTAATACTATCGAGGTAGGATATTAAGGATAGGAGGACGTCTATCTATTAAGTATTAGGATTTAAAGTTATAAAGTACCGAATAGCGATTTCTATAGTTTAGTTTATATACTTAGACTATCTATTAGTCTATAGGTAGTATACGGTAGACGTAAGGATTAAGGCTCCGAGAAGCTTTATAACCCTAGTAAAGAATTTCGAGAGCTATTTAGGATCGCGATTATAGATAAAGACTCTAGCTATACGCTAAGATCTCTCTTAAATAGCTATAAGATATTAGGCTATCTAAATTTCGGCTATCTACTAGTATTTACTAGGAAGTAGTATAATACGCTTAGACTTCTTATAGATAACCGTAAGGAGGATATTAAATCCCTTATTAGTTAGAGGAAGACTAATAATCTAGTCTACCGTTTATATATCTATAGGGAGCCGGTACCTTAGGTCTATTGGATTAAGCTACCTATAGGGCTTATATCTAGCTAAACGATTATTATTATAGCTAGAATACTAGTCGATATACTACTTAAGGTAGCGATAGTAATAGCGGATATAAAAACTAGCGTTAACGTAATCGAGAGTACGATAAAAGCCTATATAGTATCTAAGATTATATACTATCTCGAATATCTTACCTATAAGACCTATAGGGATACAAAGGCGAGAGTAAAGTAACGCTAGATCGATATAATAAATAAGTCTATCTTTCTAGAAGAACCGAATACCTTCTAGTAACCTTAGGTCTATTAGCTAGTCTTTAGGCCTATCGAGAGTATACTAAAGTTTATAGGAAGGAATATCTTTAGAGGATCGTAGGGAATTAGGCTTCGGTAAATATCTTAGAACCTTCTTACCTTAGTCGACTTAGGGTTTAACCTCCTCGTCGTTAGGAGTAGTATTAGAATAGTTAACTTAAGATTCTACTTTATTATTATTAGGAGTAGTATTAGGAGGCCCGTCCGTCTATACTATAAGGGCCGCTATATAGCGTTTATTACGCTTTTATTAGCGTTAGCGTTTCTATCTAGTCTAACGATTAGAGAGCTTCTTAGATTAGGCTTCCTATTCTTTAATATATACTTATTCGATAGACTTAAGGACTTGGAGTAATCTATACTATAGATAATTATCTTAGTATACTTTATATAGATAGATAGATAGATATTTCATTTGCCTATTGTAGTGCCTTTCGGCCTATACAGGTCTGTTTCTATATATTGTTTTAGGTAGGAAACTAACTTGGTTAGTAAAAACCTCCCTCCTATCCTATTTACAAGTATTGTTCTTCCTCGTTTCTTTGCTTTCCTTCCTCTAGGGTATACTAGTATTATGGTTATTACCCTCTAACTACCTTGCCTACTGCCCTGCCCTCCTTTCCCCCTCTTCTTCCCTCCTTCTTATCTACTCCTCGGTTTCCCTTACTAGTACAAATTGTTGTACGAATTCCTATTTAATAATCTACCTTACTATCCTCCTTAGGTCTTCTTTGCTTTAGATTAGCTTATTATATTCCCTTTCTATTGCTTTTAGTCTCTAATTACTTCTGCCTTCTAACTATTAGGGGCAGACTAGTAGCATATACTTAGGGTTCTAAGATTAGTAGCTACATTAGCAAGCTCTACTTTCGATTCCTAGGACGTTTCTTCTAAACAAGTAAGATCTAAGTCTAATATGTTTAGATCTGATTTGGATAGCTAGGCTTACTTCGGCCCTATTTAGGTCCTTATAGAGCTAGTAGTTGTATTAACTAAATTTGATTAGTGCCTTTAGGGTTCCTAGTCTAACTTGTGTTTTGTTCTATTCCTACTCCTATAGGTATTTAGTAATTAATTCTACTAGGCTTTGTTTCTTTTCCTTTAGCTTATCTTCCTTTAGCCTTATGTTTAGTCTTCGAAGCTCCTTCTCTAGCATTTCTCTTATTAGGACTCTATATTGCTCTAGGTCCTTAGCTTTCTAGAGAGTTATTTGTAGTCTGTCTAGCCTCCTAGTCCTAATGTACTAGGCTTTTATCTTGTCTAGTACCTTTTAGATAGTCTGTTAGGCTAGGTATTCTATTGTCTTTACTATATATTAGTGTCTTAGTCCCTTAAGGTATTGTTTAACTAGCGGGATCCCTAATTCTATTTCTACTACTCTTGTTAGTATAGTTTTGTATGCTCCTAGGATTTTCTTTAGGCTTTAGGTTTAGGATCTACTAATTAGTTGCTTAATCCTCTTTAGTGTTTTCCCCTAGGCTATCTATATCTATGCTCTATATAGCATTGCTAGCTTAATAATTGCTTTGTACATAACTTTAGCTTTCTCGAATGTAGCCCCCTATATAGAGGCTATAAGCCTATTAATGGATTACATATTAGTATCTGCCCTCTACTTTGCCTTCTTTACTTATAGTCCCTAATTTAGTTTTAGGTCTAGCTAGATCCCTAGTACCCTAAGTTCTACTAATAGTTAGGTTTCAAAGCCTTAGATAGTAATTGATTGCTTTATATTATAGGCTAATTTAGCCTTGCTAAAATAGATAAGCTAGTACTTTTCTAGGGCAAATTTTGCTCTATACCTCTTTGCCTATTTTTTATACTCTTAGTACTTCTCTTCTAGGATCTTATAGTTGGTTTCTATTGTCTTAGACTAGGCTAGGATGTTTGTGTTATCTACAAACCCTAATACTAATGTATTATTTAATTCTAGGAGTAGGAGTAGGTCTACTATAAAGATAAGGAAGAGGATTAGGGAGAGTATTAATCCTTAAGGAATTCCCTTTTTAGTTAGTATTAGGTCTAATTTGAATTTGCCTAGAATAAGCTATGTTGATCTTTCCTATAGGAAGGACTAAATGAATTGGACTATCTAGTTTAGTATAGCTTTCTACTAGAGTATGTATAGGAGCCTTTTATAGGAGACGTTGTTAAAGGCTCCTAAGATGTTAAGGGAGAGGAGGGTTACTACCTAGTTTTAACTATAGTACTAGATATACTTAATCTATTCTATGATTAGTTCTATAGCTATTAGTATTAACCTTTTCTTTCTTCCTCCTATCTAGCCTTTAGGAAGGATGTTCCTTTCCTTAATAAAGGTTGTTAGCCTTTTAGTAATAATCTTCTCTAGTACCTTGCCTATTATGTTGAGTAGGGCTATTAGTCTATAAGCTTTGAGCTATATGTAGTCCTCCTTCTAGGGCTTCCTTAGCACTACTGTTAGGGATTTCCTAAATAGTCTTAGGTAGTATCCCAATACTAGGCTTTATATAAAGATATTGGCTAGTACTAGGGCTAGCTCCTTCTTATATGCTTTTAGAAGTTTGTTATGGATCTTGTCTTCTCCTAGTACCTTATTGCCTAGTATTTTCTTTAGGATTCTTTTAATAGTTTTAGGTTTAACCTAGGTATCTCTTAGTATGTCTAGTAGCTAAGTCTCTAGTTCTTTCTCCTTTATATCCGATAGGTCTACTTGTACTTTTCTATAGAAGAAGTGTTAGCCTAGGGCTCTTGCTTTCCCTTCTATTATAGTCTACATTTGTCCTTGTTAGTCCTTAATGTCTAGGAATTATAGCAGTATGTCCTTTTCCTGTTTAGGTTTCCTTACCTATTTAGCTATCCTCTACATCTCCTCTAGTTTCTTTGTAATTATTCCTATTATAGATCTCTATTCTTGCATCTTGTCTTTCTTAATCTAGATCTTCTTTTCCTAGTAGGCCTTGTTATAGTTGTCCTATACTTCCTAGGTATAGGTTTATGTCTACTACCTCCTAGCCTTCCTTACTACTTTAACTTTCCTTGTATACTTACTAGTCTAGTATAGTTACTAGTATAGTAAATGTTTCTTTACTAGGGTATGCTTTTTAGCTACCTATTTTAGGATTCCTATTAGTTCTTCTACTACCTTATCAATATCCTCTAGCCTTAGTAGGTGCTTTATTAAGAGTTCCTCTAGTTTTGGGTCTTTTTCTAGTTCCTCCCTAATCCTGTCCTATTAGGCCCCTTTCTAGTTAAGCTTTTCCTCTAGTTCCCTTTCCTAATTAGCCTAGACATTTAGCTTAACCTATACTAGGAAGTAGTCTAATGATTCTTCTAGTTCCTAGTTAACCCTACATCTTGTAATCCTATTCCTAATCTAATGTAATACAAAGTATAGGTTTAGTATACTACTACTTCCTCTTGCCTCCTAAGTAACTAATCCTTTTAGGGTAACAATTTCTATTTCTTCCCTCTTTAACATATTAATTAGCCTTCCTACTAGGAAGTAGTAAGCTAGGGTAAAGTCTAAGCCCTAGAGGGGATAGTAGAGGTTGAAATCTCTAAGTAGGACTTAGTAGGTATTCCCCTAGATAACTCTAGGTATTCTTTCTAGGGTTTTTAGTTAGGTACTACTCCTTAAGTCTAGTAGTAGGTTGTATATGTAGTAGACTTAGAGTATATCTTAGGATGTTTCTACTTAAACTAATATTAGGTCCCTATCCTCCTATAGTATAGCCTACTAGGTTTCTATAGCTATCTCCTTACTAATATAGATATATATCCTTAGGACTCCCTAGTTGTAGATAATTAGTATTAGGGGCTAGGTATATAGCAACGTATAGAATACCCGCCTAACCGATAACATAGTAGGTAGTAGAACTAACAAGT
>LFZO01001171.1:0-11635 GCA_001578225.1 Pseudocercospora musae | reverse complement strand
GATAGTAGGTTAAGCTATACGCTTATCGCGAGCCATCTTGCGCGGTCGTTATAGGATGTTAATATCGAAGTTTTCGTAAGGTAAGAATTAGTAATATAGCTTAGAAATTTATAACGTAACCTACCCGAGGTTTCTACGGCAATAGCGACCTAGGCGATACGTAGATACTATAGGACGAGTACTAAGTAGTACAAAAGTAAAGCTTCCTTTATGTAGCCGGTAGTATAGCCGGTCTTTTAAGTAACGCTTATAGAATCCGGAAAAAGTCCGGGTTCTAACCTGAAATTAGTATAGGTCCTAGAACCCGAACCTAAACCAATCGTCCGGTTCCTACCAAGAAACCGAACCCGGACCCAATTTCTCGGGTTATACCTAACCTACTAGGACGTCTAAGCTACGAGTATAATCTTTGATATAGTACCTAACCTTAGGCTAGTAGTACCCTCTCCGGACTAGCTATAGGGTCCTTTCGAACCCGAAGTGCCTTAATATAGGGTCGTCGTAGTAGAGCTAGAGGGTTTCTAGGCGAAGTAGTCCTACTAGTACGTACATCGCGTCTTAATAGAAGAGGAATCCCTAAGACTCCTTCTACCGAGCTAGCTATAGTTACTAAGGCTCGTCTCTACCCTTAAGAGCCTCCCTAATCCTAATTACCTCGGCGTCTATCCCTAATACTACCCGAATAGTATTTGCGAGGCTATTTTATACCTCTCCGACCTTAGCTACCCTAGCGAGGTAAACGAAGGGTTTGCCGTACCCTTCCGGTTCCCTTCGTACCGAGGCGACCCTTATCGGCCCGTCCTAGGGCTCCTCGCCTACAAGTTGCCTTTATAACCTCTTAAGGGGGATGCGCGAGTCCTCTTTATTTAGCTAGCGACTAGAGTAGTCAATGTCTATATAGTTAGGTCGTCGGCTAGCCCTATTAGCTATCCTATTTTCCTTTCCTAGATAGTACGAGATATAGAAGTCGAATATAGCGAGCTATTCGGCCTAGCGAACTTATCGTCTCGTAAGCTCCTTAGTCGTTATAAACTATTTAAGGTTGTTATAGTCCGTAATAACCTCTACTTAATACTATACGCCCTCTAAGTAGTACTACTAGTACTTAAAGTACTTAACTATTCCTAGTATTTCGCTATCGTAGGTATCGTAGTTCCTTTCTATACCGTTTATCTTTCGCGAGAAGAAGGCTACTAAGAACTAGTACGTCTTGCCCTTATATCTATACTATTATATTATAACGCCTAATATAGCGTAGGTCGAGGCGTCCGTTTCGACCCTAATTAGTTAGGATAGATCGAAGTGCTTTAGAACTAGGGCCGTATAGAACGCCTCCTTAAGCTAGTTAAATACTAACCTTGCTTCTATATCTAAGATAAGCCGCTACGATTCTTCTTTACGTTACCTTCGCCTACCCTTAGCCGCATTAGGCCCTCGCTTCGTTAAGCAATTTAGCGGGGCTACTATCTGGGAGAAGTGCCTAATGAAACGCTAGTAGTAGTTAGCGAACTTAATAAAGATACGGATATCCCTTACGCTCCTTAGCTTAGGCTACTCTCTAACTATTGCGACCCTTTCTAGCTCTATTTCAACCCTATTCGGGGTAATTATATAGCCGAGGAATCCAATACGATCCCTATTAAACTCGCACTTACTAAGCTTTATATATAGCTTATAGCGTTAGAGCCTTTCGAGAATAGTAGTAATATAGTAGGTATATTCCCCTAGGTTTTAGGAGTATATTAGGATATTATCTAGATAGACGATATAGATCGTGTCTACTAGGTCCGATAGGGCGCTAAGGATATAGCTCTAGAACGTAGCCGAGGCGTTTATAAGCCTAAATAGTATTACGGTATACTCGAAGTACCTATATCTCGTACGGAAAGCGGTCTTCTACTCGTCCCCCTACTTAATACGGATCCTATAGTAGGTATCTCGAATATCGAGCTTCGTAAAGATCCGAGTATTAGCGAGACGGTCTAAGGACTCCTATACTAGGAGCAAGGAGTATCGATTCTTAACCGTAATAGCGTTTAAGTCCCGGTAGTTAACGTATAGCTATAGGCTACTATCCTTCTTTTTAGTAAAGAGGATACTAGTACCCGCTAGGGACTTTAACGGGCGAATCTAGCCCTTCTCGAGGTATTTATCGAGGTATTTCCTTAGGACCGCTAACTTAGTCTCTAAGAGATTATATAACGGATTATAAGGAGGGGCCTTGCCCTCTACTAAGTCGATAGACAACTTATATAGGCTATAATCGGGGAGTAGGGATACGTCCCCTTCCTCGAATATCCTACGGAGGTACTTATACTCTAGTAGGAGGCTATTCGAGTCGTCTTAGTCTATCTTGACTATCGATATTACGAAGAGACGCGTATCCTTATCTAATATAGCTCTCGAGAAGTCGGAAGGGCCCGATATAGCGTAGGCGCGCTACTTATGAGCCTCCTTTCTCCTCTAGATAGCTATCTTAGCTACGAAGTCGATCGAAGGGTTCTATCGTTCTAACTAGGGCATCCCTAGTACGATATTAAAGCTATAGATCCTTCCGATAGCGAAATTGTCTACGTAGCCCTACTACTAACCGCTCGTGTCTAACACTTCGTAGGTTATATAGTATTTACTACTTATAGCTAGCGACTAGCTATTAAGGGTCTTATACTACTCGGCGTCTATATTACTTAGGGCGAGGCTAGCCTCTTTAGCTACTATACTATCTAAGATATTAGCCTATAAGCCGTAATCGATAAGCCCTCTAAGCGTATAGGAGTTCTCGCCCTACTATAGCTTAACGTCTAGTTAAATTAGCTAGAACTAGTCCTAGTTAATCTATCTTAGTCTACCGGGCTCTACGCTCCTCCTCTACTCCTTAATATAAACGATCTAGCCTACCGTAGCTAGGAGTACTACTAGGTAGGTTTGTCTTTTCCCGATTCTAGATTATAGGTAGGGCATTAGGGCCTCTTGTAGCCCTTCTTACCGTAGTACTAGTACTAGGGGACTTCTTAGTCCTTCTCGGATCTATTATAGGCGTTCTAGCGCCTCTATAGGAAGCCTCGGCCCTTTCCCCCTCGGCCGTAGCCTCTAGAGTCTCTAGGTAGCTTGTCTAGTACTAAGCTAGTAGTATTATTGTCCGAGTCGGAGCGTCCGCGCTTCCTATTACCCTAGTCTTTGTCCCTATAGGACCTACGCTCGTTTTCTAGTAAGCGATAGTAGGTATTCGCTACTTCCTCTACCTTAATTAGGGTTCGGAAGCGCTATTAGCCTACCTTAATACGATATCGGATCCTCTTGTCTATAGCCGCTACGAAGTCGTATATTATATAGTCCTAACGATCCTCTTCGACCTTATCCTACTAGATCTTTATATAGTCTAGTAGTTCGGATAGGGTACGATTCCCCTAGTTAGCCCGCTTTAGCCTATCTAGGGCTAATTAGCGGCGCTCTTCTTTCGTCCCTATAGAGTCTAGTATTACCTACTTTATCTTCTCCTAGGTATACTCCTCTAGGTCCGAATACCTAGTATATCGCTTCTATTTAACTTACTACTCCCTTTCTATCTATTCCTCGGCTAGGTCTACCTTTATTTCTTCCGTAGAATAGATATAAGGGGCCTACCTAAAGATACGGTCGTAGTCGGTAACCTATTAGTCGTAGTCTATACATCCCTTATCCTCGAATACGTAGAGGTTTCTCGCTTTAGGAATAGCCGATCCCGTAGGCATAGAGGATAGTATAGCTAGGGCCGCGCTTAGCTAAGTACCTCCTTAATCCGTTAGGAGGGAGGCTTCCTAAGCCATATCGGCTATTCTTTTCCTAAGATAGGCTAATTCGAGGCGTTATTCCGCCTATTTAGCCTATTCTTCCTCGTACTAGAGCTAGGCTACTAGGACCTCGTCGTCGAGGTCCTCTTCGGCGTCGCCCTAGCCCTTATCGTTATCGATAGTATCCCCTAGCGAGTCGTTAGCTAGGGTAGAGGAATTATTGTCCTACTTAGTATTAGGAAAGGTTTCCTAGTTGTTTTCCTAGCTAACTAGGTTAGATACCGAGGCCTTTGCTTTCTTCTATACTATTTTAAGTACTACGTAGTATACTTTAGATAAGAGCAATTCGTGTATAAAAGGGATATATAATGCGTAGTATATAGTACTCGATTAGAACTACTCGAATTACTAAAGAGGAGAGGAAAGAGAGATATCTAGAGCGAAGATATATATCTATAGGCTAAGACGGGCCGCCCCGGCCCTTCTTGGCCTATTTCGACTCTAGATAGGCCGACTAGGCCTATGAATAGGCCGACTAGGCCGTAATCGTAACAAGACTAATCTTAGTTATTAACTCTAGTAGTTCTACTTAATCTATAGTTACCCTACTTAATAATAATAATCCTTAGTCTATTCTCTTAGATAGGATAAGCTTAGAGCGCTAGGCTTATAACCTATTATAAATTAATAGTATAGACTAAGATATTTGTAAATTACCTACTAAATTGTATAAACTATAGAAGGTAGCTAGCTAGTTAGCCTTTATATATTCTTGTTAGTAACCCTAAGTTAGTCTATAATAGACTAAATAAGTCTATAATAGTAACCCTAAATTAGTGCCCTTAAAGGCTACCTGTTATCGGTCCTCCCCTATTACCTTAGTATACTAACTAGTATACAATAGTAGCATACTTAGTAGAAGTTCCTAGGCGTGTGTTTAATAAGGAAATTAAACGACTAACGATAATAGAGATAGCCTAATACTATAGCAAGGGGTTATTAGATCACGTACCGAGCTCCCTCCCTTTAAGAGTAGACATAGCCTACTTTCTTCTATAATAAGATACACGACAACGATACTAAGGGTTGGCTTTTACCTATTACTCTCGGTCCGTAGAGCCGCGATCTTCGAGAATATACTTTAGGGATACCAAGAGTAGCTTTCTTAGTAAATTTAGTATATAGATACTCTCTAGACTATATAGAATAGTACTAATAGTTCCAATTTGTCTAAACCTATACCGAGGTATCGATTGGGGTTAAGAACGAGGGTATTCTATAAGCCGCCAAGCCTTAATAGTAACTCGCAAGGATCGTACGACTCGCCTAACTACCGGCAAGCCGCCTAAGCGACTAGATACGAGTCTAACAAAGGAGGCGGCTAAGAAGAAGCCTAATTTAAAGACGCTCGAGAAGCCAATTACGCCGCTACTAGTAGTTAAAAAGTCTAGGAAGAAGCCTACGGCTCTAGCTATACCGCTAATCGATCGAGTAAATAATAGCTCTACTACGGGCGCTATAGCTTCCGGTACTAAGGAACAAGCGTCTAGTAACGTTAGCGGTAAGATAGGTAGTACTTCCTTCGAGTCTTAGTCTACTTAGTCTTCTTCTACGACTAATAAACTAAAGGCTCTCGGTCGTAGTAATGTCGCTCTTACGCCCGAGAGCTATATTCGAGAGCGGCTTACTAATAAGAAGGGGCTCGTTTTGATAGATTATAGAGGGTACTAGTATCTTATAGATACTACGAAGAAGACTAAAGAAGATAGGTAGGTTACCTTAAAGCGTAATATCTTCGACGTTACGGATCTAGCCGAGGGTTAGAATAGATATAAATAGGTAGGCAAAGTAACCGAGAAGTATGGCTTAGAGCGCTATTTAAAGGTAACTTTGTCGGCTTATTGTAAGGGGGTTAAAGAGAAGGATTATTATTAAGAGACCTAGCTATAACTATTTGATAATAATAATAATAAGGCTATAGAAGAAGACAAGGCTTATAGCCGTACCCTTAACTATCTCGGTTATTGGGTTAACGAGGAGTTACTAACTAACCCTTAACTCGATATATTCTTCTATACTAAACCAAGGCCTATTAGAGTAGGTCTAGTTAGCTTAGCGTAGAGGTAAGGTACGGCTACTAGCAAGAGACCTCTTAGCAAGACGCTAGGTTAGTAGCAAGCCGCTCTTACTAACGTTTAAGTAATAGAACTAAACGAGAAGGGTAACTTCGAGGTCAATATTCGAGCTTACTTTGCGTATAATCTTGGCACTTGTCGTAATGTTAAGATTAAAGGACCTAAGACCTACTACTAGCGCAATCCGGACAAGCAAGACATGCCTAATAAGCACTAGCTTATAATCTCCGAAGTAATTAAATTGCTAGTAAGACTAATCGCTCAAGGCTACTAGAAATTTAGCGATCCAATATATATAGAGGTACTTGTAATAATAATTAAGCTATACTTCGAGAGAGACGTTACTAAGAAGGTCGCTAATTAGTTAAAGAAGAAGGGCATTACTAGCGGTTATAGCGAGGGTCTAGCTAAAGCCCGCAAGATCTAGGCTCCTATTAATATTATCTTTAGAGACAAGGTAGCGGCTAATTTCTAAGTAGCTATAGGACCTAGATTTACGCCTACGACTCCTTCGAAGACACTAGCTCGTGCCCTACTAAGACCGGGTCTTGCAAAGGATATATCGTTGCTAATAGTACTACTAGAAGGGTTAAGAGAGGGTAAGGAGCTACGGATCGGATTCTTCTAGTAGGTACTCGAGATACCGCTATTTAACGACTCGGCGGAAATGCGAGCTATATAGAAGATCTATATCGATAAGGACTTCGACCTTATTACTATCGCTAATATAAGCAAGAAACAATAGTAAGAAGAGTTTAAAACAAGGGCTAGTACGAGGTATAGAATAAAGGAAGTAGTCGAGAAGTTCCTAATACTAAAAGCCGATAAGATTATAGTAGCGGAGCTAGCCGAAGCTAAGGATACTATATAAAGTACGAATCTAGGCTTTACTTCTTGTAGTACTACATAACGTTAATACTATTACTTTTTGTAATTATTGTAGGCGCGGACTAATTAGACTAAATACATCTTATATATTAAATATCTAGTATAGTACTACGTTGTATATTGAGATTTCCTTTTTATATAAAAGCTTAGAATTCAAACATTTATAGTACTTCTTAGGCTCGAGCGCGCTAGTCGCACTAGCGTACTTTGCCGCTAACGTTACCTTATTAGTTCTATTCTTCTTTAGATTCTTCTTCGCTATCTATATCCTTAATCCACTTACTAATCGACGCCGGCGGCGTATATATATACTAGTTATACTAAGTAGACTCTTCTAGATCGAGACCTATTAGATCTTGTACGTATCCGGCGGCACTAACGAAGCCCTCTTTAGAAAACGCGAAATCTAGGTAGTAGACGTTATATCTAGTATATTCGAAGAGTTTCTACGCCCTTAGGCCTTGATATCGCTATAGGCAATAATACAAGAAGTCGCCGAAGTTTGAGAAGTATTCTACGTCTCAAATGTACCTCTTAATATAGTACTTCAAGTAGTTAAAGGTCTATTCGATAGGATTTAAATCCGGTAAGTACGGAGGTAAGTATTCGAGTTAGTAACTAGCTAACAATATCGCCTCCCTTACCTCTAAGCTATAGTAGATACTAGTATTGTCTATTATAAAGATTATCGGCAAATAGCCTTCGAGGCAAGGTATTACCTATTTAGTTAACTAAGCGACGAAGATCTCTCGAGTTATTAAGCCTTATCGACTAATCGTATAAGGTAGATAGCTATTAATAGTAAAAGCGGGTAGTATAGACTACCTTACTTCTCGCTACGTATACTAGAAATCTCTATAGTTAATGCCCTTTAGAGACTAACTATACTTCTACTAACTAGTCTTCTAATTATAGGTAGTCTCGTCGATAAAGACTAACCTATCGACCGGCCATTTGGCGTACCTAAACATCTATAGAGCTCTTAGTAATAGGTTGTATTCCTTCGCCTTCCTTTGTACCGACTTACGCCTCTAACTACGCTACTTTAAGACGCTCAATAAATGCGTATATTTTAATATCTCTTAAAGCTCTAGCTACTTATCGATAAGCGCCTATATTACCTCTACGAAGTACGAGTCCGGTCGCTTAGATAACAACGCCTCGATATATATCTCTTACTCATTATTAAGAATAGTCTTATAGCCTTACTTTGTAATATAAGGAGGATAGATCTCGCTAAATAACCGCTAGTTATCGAGGGCTCTATATACCGTATACCTATAGATAGGTAGTCGACTTGTCTCTATAGTTTAATAGACATCTTTGCCTTACGCAAAGTAGTCCTTTAGTAGCTCTTAGTATTCTACGCTAAGTGTGAAAGAGGTATATAATGCGTAGTGTATAGTACTCGATTAGAACTACTCGAATTACTAAGGAAGAAAGGGAAGAGAGGTATCTAGGGGGAAGATATATGCCTATAGGCCAAGACGGGTCGCCCTAGGCCTTCTTGGCCTATTTCGACTCCAGATAGGCCAACTAGGCCCGTGATTGTAACATTGCCCCCCCCCTCTATAGGCCTACGTCCTAGAGGCCTAGAATAGAAAACTTTACTTATAGCCTCTTGTTATATACAAAGGACGCTTACTATTGTTCGCAAAGCTTACTTAGGCGGCAATAACGCCATCGCCGCGTTAGCCGCGTAGATTTAAGCTATCTAAGTCTATTTAATTTGTTCCCTTTTACAATACATACCCCTAGGTATGTATTCCATTACTACCGCTCCCCCTACTCCCGCGCTTAGCGCTAGGGGGAGCAAGCCCCTATCGACCCCTCTTGAGGCAACTTAGGCTAACTTGGTATAGTAGCCCCCATTTCTCTAGTAGTAGCCCCCCTTTTAGTCCTCGCTAGTAGCCTCTATATTA
Organism: Pseudocercospora musae; assembly: GCA_001578225.1. NCBI lineage: Eukaryota > Fungi > Ascomycota > Dothideomycetes > Mycosphaerellales > Mycosphaerellaceae > Pseudocercospora > Pseudocercospora musae. The sequence goes on along the minus strand of LFZO01001171.1, from coordinate 2,920 downwards.
TTCTAAGCATTTTCGGCCCGTTTCGGCCCGATGGCGACCCGCATAAAGTTCAACGGCAATCCGTGCCTCAATTGTACTAATATTATGTAGGGCTACACCGGCGGTAGCCGTATTAGCCTTCTTGAGGCTATGTGCCTTCAAATTGACCCGTCTAATCGTAAGGAGGACCTCACTAACGAGACTTAGTACTTCGACTACCTAAAGTATACCTCTCGTAGCTCGGGCTACTTCTAAGTAAGTCGTTTTAGTCTAAGATAGGTTAGATAGGGCTAACTAGCGTCTAGATCCCCGTAGAATACGAGCCTACTATTAAGGCGGCTAACGGATTGCGCTAGGAGGCCCTAGACTATCCGACTAACGCGAAGAAGGCCGAAGAGGCCTACTAAGCCTATATGTCGGTCTATAAGAAGGTCAAGAAGTACGTATTAGCCTATGTAGAGTCGGGTTACGCTAATTAGAGCCCTCTAGGAAGTATCCACGTTTCGAAGGTACCGGCAATCTTTATGCCTATATAGGCAAGGCCGAATTTGATATATCTAGTCCGTCTCGATCCCCCTTTCCCCGGTTTGCCTTAGCTAATATTCCTTAGGCCCCTAGAAGGACCGCGATACCGTAATGAAAGAAGAGATAGAGCGTAACATAGCTACTAGGGTATATATAGATCCCCTTAACCCCTTTTAGCCCTTGCTAACCCTATTCGCCTAGACTCCTATTAAGAAGCGTAAGCGTATTGGAAACAGCTACGTATCGTCTTAAAAGAAGATAAAGAGGCTTAAGAGAGATTGGAAGGAGGTCGCGAAGGGCCTAAGCGCCCGCCTTTAGCTATACGCGGATCAAGTTAAGGCGTTTTAGCGCGGTTTGGGTCGTATGCCTACTAGTAAGGCCCGCACCTCCCTCGTAGAGCTAGTAAAGGAGTCGCCGACTCCTAACGACCTATCTAGGGAGTTCGTGATCCCTCGGGAGGTCTTTCGGGGCCGATAGGTCGATGAGATTTCTTTCGGGGTTTAGTAGAGTCCTTTTGGATCGAGAGGACCTATATACTTACTTAGTACAAGTCGAGTTTTAGGTTAGTAGTTCTAGTCGCCCCTAGTTGGCCCGTTTTAGGCCGTTCGCGCTCCTTGAGTAAGGAGTTAGCTAGATATACCTAAATGTAGTTTAACTAAGGCTAAGTTCCCTCGGGTTTGTCCGTATTACCTCCCCTCGCCCTATCTAGGCCCGTCTCTACGCCTATTGCGCCTTACTCGGGTACGTGTTACTAAATGTTAAGGGTACCGGCCCGTAGTAGGAGAGGAGAGTTCATTTGGTACCGGAAGGGCTCCTATCTATACTATGTTGCTACCCTATGGCGGAATACTATCCGTTTGCGTAAGGGACGGGTACTACCTCGTACTTACGTTCCTTCGGGGCCTCTTTCGACCCTCTACTCGCCTAGCGAACGCCTTTAGAGCCGCCTTGCTTAGGTATTCCGCCGGTTCCTAGGTATTTTCCTCCTCTCCGTATCCCTTCTAGGATACAAGGTATTCCTACTTCCTATCGGGCCCCCTTTCCTTCCGGATAATCCTTTCGACCTCATATACGTTAGGGTCGGCCGCCCGTACCTCGGGGGAGTCCTCCTAATCCCTTTAGGTTACTTCCGGCTCGAGATAGTCCTCGAGGAGGGATACGTAGAACGTAGGGTATATATTGAAGCCCTTAGGTAGCTCGAGGCGGTACGCCGCATCGTTGACTACCTTCTATACCCGGAAGGGCCCTACGTACTTGTAGTCTAGCTTCTTCGACTAGCGGACTATGTCGAGGAACCTCGCGTTGAGGTATACCTAGTCGCCGACGGCGTAGGTCTTAGGCCTCCGTCCTTTGTCGTACTATCGGGCCTAATATTCCTTTGCCTTCTCTAGCCGAGCCTTTAGGCCGTCCCGAATGTTCCTTACTCTAGCTACAAGTACCTTAGCTCGGGGCGCCTTTCCCTCTACCTAGGGCATTTCGGGCTACCTAGCGTAGAGCGGATCCCGGACGTTATACGTCTAGAAGGGCGTTGCCCCTATTACCGCATACTAACTATTATTATAGGCGAACTCGGCTAGGCTTAGGAGGCGTGCCTAGTCGTCCTATTCGAAGTTGTAGTAAATGCGTAGGTATTGCTCTATCGTCTAGTTCTAGCGCTCGGTTTAACTATTAGTCTAGGGGTAGTAGGTAGTACTAAGGCCCCTACGGACCCCCATGTAGTAGTAGAGGCTACTCTAGAACTTAGACGTAAGGATCGGTCCCCGATTAGACGTAATAGACCGCGGGATACTATATAGACGGACTACCTCTCTTAAGAAGATATCTACTAGCCCTTCGGCGGTGATTTCCTTCCAATATAGGACATAATAGGCCATCTTGGAGTACCTATCTACTACAACGAGGACGCTATCGTAGGCCTAGCCTAGAACGGTACTCGGGGGTAGATCGGTAACGAAGTCGAGCGTTAGATCCTCCTATAGCGCCTTAGAAGGTTTCTTAGCGTATAGTACCCCGTAGGGTAGGTACCTCCGAGGCTTTGCTCGGGTACACGCCTTATAGCTACGTGTGTAATCCTTAACGTAGTACCTAACTTTGGGCTAGTAGTACCCTCTTCGTACTAGTTATAGGGTCCTTTCGAACCCAAAGTACCCTAACATGGGGTCGTCGTAGTAGAGCTAGAGGGTTTCTAGGCGAAGTAGGCCTACTAGTACGTACATCGTATCCTAGTAGAAGAGGAACCCCTAGGATTCCTTCTACCGCGCTAGCTACGGCTATTGTACCTCGTCTCTATCCTAGAGGGCCTCCCTAATTCTAATCGCCTTAGCGTCGGTATCTAGTACTACCCGAATAGCATTCGCGAGGCTATTCTATACCTCCCCTACCCTAGCTATACTAGCGAGGTAGACGAAGGGTTTGC
>LFZO01001170.1:0-11636 GCA_001578225.1 Pseudocercospora musae | reverse complement strand
AGAATCTATAATGTTTTCTATATATCCCTACTCGAGCCTTAGAAAGGGCGCAAGGGCGAGGAGCATAAGGTTAGTATACTAGTCGTAGAGGATATAGATAAGTAGTATATAGAAGAAATCGTAAAGAAGAAGGTATAAAAGGGAGAGACTTACTACCTTATTAGGTAGGTAGGCTAGCTAAAGGAATATAATACTTAGGAACTAGTAGAATATATAGAAGACTTAGTAGCGCTTAACGTATTCGAGGCGTAAGCGAGACGTAGTCGGAGAATATAAGAATAAGATAAGACAAGGTTAATAGATATATACTCGTTTCGCTATTAATATAGGTATTTAGCCTAGCTTAGAATAAAGGAAAATTATACGTTCGCGGCGCTTACGCGCCGTAGGCGTACAACCTACTAACTAGCTCTATAGAGCTAGTTACTCTCGTAACTATTAGAACCCCTACCCTACTTAGGCTTAGGTATAGATAGAAAGCCTATAGTAGCGTCGACTACTACTATAGTAGTATATATCCCCTTTAGGGCGAGGTTCTATCGTAGTTAGTATACGCTCAATAGGCGATAGGGATATAGGGACGATGCGTACCTAACGGCCGATTTCTACTAGCCTAGAGAGGTTAATATTAATACGCTCTAGGATAGCTACTAGGTCTAGACCGTTAGTAGTCGCCGGCGCGATACTAGCGCCGCGGTTACGCTTAAGTAGCGTACTATTACTAGTAATCTTGTTCTTGTTATAGTAGTAGCTATTTAGCGATTTCTTAACCTCTAGAAAAGCTAGGTAGTTAGTAGACGCGATACGTGCGAAGAAGAAGCGATATATACAGTCTACGTATACGTCTAGGCGCTACTAGATCTTATCTAGATTAATCTAGGCCTAGATAGGATTACCCCTATACTTAGGGTCGTCTAGGTTATAAATAGCGCGCTTAGCGCGAGCTACGCGTATACGTTAGAGTAGCGCGACGAGGTATAGTACTATAACTAGCTTATAGGGATAGTACCCCTTAGTATATCTCTAGTACTTCTTCTTAGTAGTAGGATACATATTACCTCTAATATATACATTATTTAGGTCCTCTATAGCGAGTTAGTTACGAGGCGCGTACGAGGAGCGCGTAGGGATTATTCTTACTATTAGTAGTTATATACTAGAAGTATCTACTATAACCTTCTATATTAGGCCTAAATCTCTTACTAGCCGTAACTAGGGTAGTAGGACTAGCGGTAGGGCGCTTACGCGCCGTAACCGGAGTACTAGCTAGGTCTATACTAAGAGTAGTATAAAAATTGTTAGTTAGAACGTAAGAGGAGCTTGCGTAGTACTAGCGAGGTACTAGTATAGTACTAGTAGAAAGCTTAGAAATAGGAGAAGTTTTTAGGTAGACTACGGATACTACCTATATACGGGCTACCTAGTTTCTAATAATAACAATTAATACGTTCTTAGGAATACGCTAGACCTACCTAATAACGTTACTAGTAGAAATATGAAAATTCTACTATATAGTAATAAAGAGTTTTCGCGTAGTAACTAGCTATACGAAGTAGTAACGTACGCGAGGCGTATTCGAAGCGCTAAAGGCGCGAGAGAATACGTATATAGGATAGCTTAACGAGGAGTTAGGTTTGTCTATAGCTAGGGATAGCTATACTAGGAGAAAGGGGATAGTTATAAGGACCTCGATAAGGTAAGGTCTCTTGCTAAGCCCTAAGTATACTAAGCGGCGCGCGCTAGGGGCGTACGCTAGACGTACGTAACTCGTATAGCCTTTTTAATCTAGCGCTCTACGCAATCCTTTTAGGAGGTACTTGTTAGTTCTACTACCTACTATATTATCGGTTAGGCGGGTATTCTATACGTTGCTATATACCTAGCCCCTAATAGGAAGTAGGCGATATAGTAGGAGTCGTTAGAGTATTCCCTATTAAGTATATTAGCTCGTCTAACGCCCTCGGCTCCTTATTCCTTGTCTATACCTATAGCCGTAGTATCTTCTACCTCGATTACTAGGTAAGTATTAATATAGAAGGTCGAAAAGAATATATAGTCTATTACGGTATAGACGTCCTCCTCCTCCTACCTTTCTACTATATCCTTATCTATAATCGGCTTGCGAGATAAGGTATCTATAGTAGAATATCGCTTTCTAGGAATATAGATAGCGTTAAAGTTAAAGAGATAGATCTACGCTACCTACCTAGCTATAGCTAAATTCGGTAAGTTAGAAGCTACTCGATTAAGCTAGTAGACTAAAGTATTCGTATCTACCTTAAGCTAGAAGTAGATACCGAATAGCTATAGGTAGAACTTCTTAAGCGCTTTATAGACCCCTAGGTACTCTCTCTTACCTATATCGTATCGCGCCTCTATAGGGTTCTATAAACCGGATTTATATCGTATAGGATACCGTATAGATAGCTCCTCCCTATCGTACTATATTAGTACCTTACTATAACCTTCCCTACTAGAATCGATAGCGACTACGATAGTCCCTACGCCTTCTATATAGTTAATAGATATAAGGGCCAGGGCTATAATTAATGCCTACGTAATCCTTTCCTTAGCTTACTAATACTCTTCGTCCTACTAGAACTCGGCGTCCTTCTAGAGGAGGGCAAAGAGTAGCTTATAGATAATCGAGAAATCCTCGACCTAGATCCTAAAGTAGGTTACTACCCTAATCTAGATCCGAACTTCCTTCTAATAGGTCGGAGTCGCCTAGTCCGCTATCTTCTTTATACGAGTAGTATCTAGATACCTACCGTTCGTATTAGTAATATAGCTAATAATATTAACCTTCTAATAGAGGAGCTAAAGCTTAGAGCTATAGATCGTTAGGTACGCTCGTTCTAGGTTGTATAGAACCTAGTCTAGGTTCTTAATATACTCCTAGACAAAGCGTCGGATACTAGGCTCTACTTCTTTATTCCTATATCTCGTCTTAGGTCCTTTAACGCCTATGTCGTCTAGAAACGGTATAGCGATATACGAGATATAGGTATATAGTATCTAAGTAATAGATCGAACGAACTAGGTAACGGAGTTAGTAGCTCCCTATAGAAGAGTCGTCTAACGTAAGAGACTAAGCGGCGTATCGAAGCTCGTAATATTCCTACTACCTTTATCTAATAGGATCTAGTTATATCCTAAAAAGATATCTATTAGCGAGGCGACGATATAGTTCCTAAAGGCTTCTAAGAAACTATCTATATTAGGCGGTAGGTTAGCGTCCCTAATCGTTATAGTATTGAACTTTGTAGTAGTATTAATTAGGTAATACTCTTTGTCCTTCCTAGGGACCTACTTCTTGCCTACTAGGAAGTATAGATTGCGGTACGAAGTATATAAAGGTTCTAGTATGCCTACTTGTATACGCTTAGAGACTATGTCTTCTACGATCGGGCGTAGACTCGAATTAATCCTAAAGGAAGGGTACTCCTATAGCTTATATAGAATAGTCCTAATTTTCTATAGTAGTATAATCTTAGGGTTAATGCGGCTAAGGTACGTAAAGTCGTATACTAGTACCGCCTCCCTATTATATATATAAAAGTAGTATATAATGCGTAGTATATAGTACTCGATTAGAACTACTCGAATTACTAAAGAGGAAAGGAAAGAGAGGTATCTAGAGCGAAGATATATGTCTATAGGCCAAGACGGGCCGCCCTAGTCCTTCTTAGCCCATTTCGACTCTAGATAGGCCGACTAGGCCTATAAATAGGCCGACTAGGCTATAATCGTAACATTGCCCCCTCCCTTTATAGGCCTACGTCCTAGAGGCCTAGAATAGAAAACTTTACTTATAGCCTATTATTATATACAAAACCCGCTTACTATTGTTTAAAAAGCTTACTTAGGTAGCGATAACGCTATTACCGTACCGCTACGGGGATTTAAGCCTTCTAAGCCCTTTGAAATCGATCCCTTTTATAATATATATCCCCTAGGTATATCTTCTACTACTACCGCTCTACTATCCCCTACGCCTAGCGCTAGGGGGAGCAAGGCATAATCGACCCTTCTTAAGGCGATTTGGGCTAACTTAGCGTAGTAGCCCTCTTCTTCTAGTAGTAGCGCCCCCCTTTTATTTATTACTAGTTACCTTTACGTCGCTCTAAGTCTCTTTAGCCCGTTTCGGCCTAATAGCGACTCGTATAAAGTTCAATAGTAATCTATGCCTTAATTGGACTAATATTATATAGGGCTATACTAGCGGAAGCTATATTGCCCTTCTCGAGGCTATGTGCCCCTAAATCGACCCGTCTAACTACGAGGAGGACCTTACTAACGAGACTAAGTACTTTAACTACCTAAAGTGTACCTCTCGTAGCTTGGGCTACTTCTAAGTAAGTCGTTTTAGCCCTAGGCGGCATAAATAAGGCTAACTAGCGTCTAGATTCCTATAGAATATAAGCCTACTATTAAGGTAGCTAATAGATTGCGCTAGGAGGCCCTAGATAACCTATCTAACGTAAAGAAGGCCCGCGAGGCCTACTAAGCTTATGTATCGGTCTACGAGAAGGTTAAGAAGTACATATTAGCTCGTATAGAGTTAAGTTACGCTAACTAGTGCCCCTTAGGAAGTATCCTCGTTTTGAAGGTACCGGTAACCTCTATACTTATATAGGCAAGGCCGAATTTGATATATCTAGTCCGTTTCGACCCCCTTTGCCCTATCTTGCCTCGGCTAACCCTCTTAGGGCCTTGGAAGGACCGCGATACTATAATGAAAGAGGAGATAGAGCGTAATATAGCCGCCGGAGTATATATAGACCCTTTCGATCCTCTTTAGCCTTAGCTAACCCTATTCGATTAGACTCCCGTTAAGAAGCGTAAGCGTATTAGAAATAGCTACGTATCGTCTCGAAAGAAGATAAAGGGGCTTAAGAAGGACTAGAAGGAGGTCGCGAAGGGCCTAAGTACCCGCCTTTAGCTATACGTAGATTAAGTTAAGGCGTTTTAGCGCGGTTTAGGTCGTATATCCGCTAGTAAGGCCCGTACGGCTCTTATAGAGCTAGTAAAGGAGTCGCCGAGTACTAACGACTTGTCTAAGGAGTTCCTAACCCCTCGCAAGGTCTTCCGTAGCCGGTAGGTAGATAAGGACTCTTTTAGGGCCTAGTAGGACCCTTTTGTATCGAGACGGCCCGTATACTTACTTAGTATAAGTCGAGTCTTAGGTTAATAGTTCTAGTCGCCTCTAGTTAGTCTATTTTAGGCCGTTCGCGCCCCGGTAAGCGAGGAGTTAGCTAGGTATACCTAAATGTATTTAAACGATGCTAATTAACCTCGAGTTTGTCTATATAACCTCGCTTTACCCCCTTCCGTCCCGTTGTAGGTACGTATCGCTAAGTATTAAGGCGACTAGGCCCGTAGTAGGGAGAGGAGAGTCTATTTAGTACTAGAAAGGCTCGTGTCTATACTACGTTACCGTTCTATAGCGGCGTTCGCTCCGTTAGTATAAGGAGTAGATACTACCTCGTATTTACGTTCCTTTAGGGCCTCTTCCGTCCCTCTATCCGCCTAGCGAACGCCTTAAGGGCCGCCTTGCTTAGGTACTCCGCCGGTTCCTAGGTATTCTCTTCTTCCCTATACCCCTTCTAGGATATAAGGTATTCCTAATTTCCCTTAGGCCCCCTTTCTTTCCGGATAACCCTTTCGACCTCGTATACGTTAGGGTCGCTTGTCCGTACCTTAGGAGGGTCCTCCTAGTCCCTCTAGGTTATTTCCGGCTCGAGATAGTCCTCTAAGAGGGATACGTAGAATGTAGGGTATATATTGAAGCCCTTAGGTAGCTTAAGGCGGTATACCGCCTTATTAACTACCTTCTATACTCGGAAGGGCCCTACGTACTTATAGTCTAGCTTCTTCGACTAGCGGACTATATCGAGGAATCTCGTATTAAGGTATACCTAATTACCGATAGCGTAGGTCTTAGACTTCTATCCCTTATCGTACTATCGGGCCTAATATTCCTTCGCCTTCTTTAGCCGAGCCTTTAGGCCATCTCGAATGCCCCTTACTTTAGCCGTAAGGGCTTTAGCTCGGGGCGCCTTCCCCTCTACCTAGGGCATTTCGGGCTATCTAGCGTAGAGCGGGTCCCGAACGTTATACGTCTAGAAGGGAGTTGCCCCTATTACTATATACTAGCTATCGTTATACGCAAACTCGGCTAGGCTAAGGAGGCGTGCCTAGTCGTCCTACTCGAAGTTATAGTAAATACGTAGGTACTACTCTATCGTCTAGTTCTAGCGCTCGGTTTAACCGTCCGTCTAGGGATAGTAGGTAGTACTAAGTCCCCTATAGATCCCTATATAGTAGTAGAGGCTACTCTAGAACTTAGAGGTAAGGATCGGTTCCCGATCGGACGTAATAGACTATAGGACGCTATATAGATAGACTACCTTCCTTAAGAAGATATCTACTAGCCCTTTAGTAGTAATCTCCTTCCGATATAGGATATAATAGGCTATCTTAGAGTACCTATCTACTACTACAAGGACGCTATCGTAGGTCTAGCCTAGGACGGTACTCGGAGGTAGATCTATAACGAAGTCGAGCGTTAGGTCTTCCTATAGCGCCTTAGAGGGGCTCTCGGCATATAGGATCCTATAGGGTAGGTACCTCCGTAGTTTTAATCTAGTATACGCCTTATAGCTACGAGTATAATCTTTAATATAGTACCTAACCTTAGGCTAGTAGTACCCTCTCGAGACTAGCTATAGGATCCTTTCGAACCCAAAGTACCCCGACATAGGGTCGTTGTAGTAGAGCTAGAGGGTTTCTAGACGAAGTAGTCCTACTAATACGTATATCGCGTCTTAGTAGAAGAGGAACCCCTAGGACTCCTTCTACCGAGCTAGCTATAGTTACTAAGCCTCGTCTCTATCCTTAAGAGCCTCCCTAATCCTAATCGCCTCGGCGTCCGTCCCTAATACTATCTAAATAGTATTTACGAGGCTATTTTGTACCTCTCCGACCTTGGCTATCCTAGCGAGGTAAACGAAGGATTTGCCGTACCCTTCCGGTCCCCTTTATACCGAGGCGACCCTTGTCGGCCCGTCCTAGGGCTCCTCGCCTACAAGTTGCCTTTATAACCTCTCGAGGGGGATACGCGAGTCCTCTTCGTTTAGCTAGCGACTAGAGTAGTTAACGTCTATATAGTTAGGTCGTCGGCTAGCCCTATTAGCCGCTCTATTTTCCTTTCCTAGATAGTACGAGATATAGAAGTCGAATATAGCGAGCTATTCGGCCTAGCGAACTTATCGTCTTATAAGCTCCTTAGTCGTTATAAACTATTTAAGGTTATTATAGTCCGTAATAACCTCTATTTAATACTATGCGTCCTCTAAGTAGTACCGCTAGTACTTAAAGTACTTAACTATCCCTAGTATTTCGCTATTATAGATATCGTAGTTCCTTTCTACGCTATTGATCTTTCGCGAGAAGAAGGCTATCGGGAACTAGTACGTCTTGCCCTCGTACCTATACTATTATATTATAATGCCCGATATAGTAGAGGTCGAGGCGTCCGTTTCGATCCTAATTAGTTAGGGTAGATCGAAGTGCTTTAGAACTAGGGCCGTATAGAACGCCTCCTTAAGCCGGTTAAATACTAACCTTGCTTCTATATCTAAGATAAGCTACTACGATTCTTCTTTACGTTACCTTCGCCTATCCTTAGCCGTATTAGGCCCTCGCTCCGTTAAGCGATTTAGCGGGACTACTATCTAGAAGAAATGCCTAATAAAACGCTAGTAGTAGTTAGCGAATCCGACAAAGATATAGATATCCCTTACGCTCCTCGGCTCGGGCTACTCTCTAACCGTTACGACCCTTTCCGGCTCTATTTCAACCCTATTCGGGATAATTATATAGCCGAGGAACCTAATACGGTCCCTATTAAACTCGTACTTACTAAGCTTTGTATATAGCTTATAGCGTTAGAGCCTTTCGAGGATAGTAGTAATATAGCGGATATGTTCCCCTAGGTTTTAGAAGTATATTAGGATATTATCTAGATAGACGATATAGATCGTATCTACTAGGTCTAATAAGGCGCTAAGGATGTAGCTCTAGAACGTAGCCGGGGCGTTTGTAAGCCTAAATAGTATTATAGTATACTCGAAGTACCTATATCTTATACGGAAAGCGGTCTTCTACTCGTCCCCCTACTTAATACGGATCCTATAGTAGGTATCTCGAATGTCGAGCTTCGTAAAGATCCGAGTATTAGCGAGACGGTCTAAGGACTCCTATATTAGGGGTAAGGGATACCGATTCTTAACCGTAATAGCGTTTAAGCCCCGGTAGTTAACGTATAGCTATAGGCTACTATCCTTCTTTTTAGTAAAGAGGATACTAGTATCCGCTAGGGACTTTAATAGGCGAATCTAGCCCTTCTCGAGGTATTCGTCGAGGTATTTCCTTAGGACCGCTAACTTAGTCTCTAAGAGATTATATAACGGATTATAAGGAGGGGCCTTGCCCTCTACTAAGTCGATAGATAGCTTATATAGGCCGTAATCGGGGAGTAGGGACGCGTCCCCTTCCTCGAATATCCTATAGAGGTACTTATACTTCGGCGAGAGGCTATTCGGATCGTCTTAGTTCGTCTTAACTATCGATATTACGAAAAGACGCGTATCCTTATCTAACATAGCTCTCGAGAAGTCGAAAGGGCCCGATATAGCGTAGGCGCGCTACTTACAAGCCCCCTTTCTCCTCTAGATAGCCATCTTAGCTATGAAGTCGATCGAAGGGTTCTATCGCTCTAACTAGGGTATTCCTAGTACGATATTAAAGCTATAGATCCTTCCGATAGCGAAATTGTCTATATAGCCCTGCTACTAACCGCTCGTATCCGACACTTTGTAGATTATATAGTATTTGCTACTTATAGCTAGCGACTAGCTATTAAGGGTCTTATATTACTCGGCGTCTATATTACTTAGGGCGAGGCTAGCCTCTTTAGCTACTATACTATCCAAGATATTAGCCTACGAGCCGTAATCGATAAGCCCTCTAAGCGTATAGGAGTTCTCGCCCTACTATAGCTTAACGTCTAGTTAAATTAGCTAGAACTAGTCCTAGTTAACCCGTCTTAGTCTACCGGGCTCTACGCTCCTTCTCTACTCCTCGATATAAACGACCTAGCCTACTATAGCTAGGAGTACTACTAGGCGGGTTTGTCTTTTCCCGATTCTAGATTATAGGTAGGGCATTAGGGCCTCTTATAGCCCTTCTTACTATAGTACTAGTACTAGGGGACTTCTTAGTCCTTCTCGGACCTATTATAGGCGTTCTAGCGCCTCTATAGGAAGCCTCGGCCCTTTCCCCCTCGGCCGCGGCCTCTAGAGTCTCTAGGTAGCTTGTCTAGTACTAAGCTAGTAGTACTATTGTCCGAGTCGGAGCGTCTACGCTTCCTATTACCTCGGTCTTTATCCCTATAGGACCTACGCTCGTTTTCTAGTAAGCGATAGTAGGCATTCGCTACTTCCTCTACCTTAATTAGGATTCGGAAGCGCTATTAGCCTACCTTAATATAGTATCGGATCCTCTTGTCTATAGCCGCTACGAAGTCGTATATTATATAGTCCTAACGATCCTCTTCGACCTTATCCTACTAGATCTTTATATAGTCTAGTAGTTCGGATAGGATGCGATTTCCCTAGTTAGCCTACTTTAGCCTATCTAGGGCTAATTAGCGGCGCTCTTCTTTCGTCCCTATAGAGTCTAGTATTATCTACTTTATCTTCTCCTAGGTATACTCCTCTAGGTCCGAATACCTAGTATATCGCTTCTATTTAACTTGCTACTCCCTTTCTATCTATTCCTCGGCTAGGTCTACCTTTATTTCTTCTATAGAATAGATATAAGGGGCCTATCTAAAGATACGGTCGTAGTCGGTAACCTATTAGTCGTAGTCCGCGCGCCCCTTACCCTCGAATACGTAGAGGTTCCTCGCTTTAGGGATAGCCGATCCTATAGGTATAGAGAGTAGTATAGCTAGGGCTACGCTTAGCTAAGTACCTCCTTAATCCGTTAGGAGGGAGGCTTCCTAAGCTATATCGGCTATTCTTTTCTTAAGATAGGCTAATTCGAGGTATTGTTCCGCCTATTTAGCCCGTTCTTCCTCGTACTAGAGCTAGGCCGCTAGGACCTCGTCGTCGAGGTCCTCTTCGGCGTCGCCCTAGCCCTTATCGTTATCGATAGTGTCCCCTAGCGAGTCGTTAGCTAGGGTAGAGGAATTGTTGTCCTACTCGGTATTAGGAAAGGTTTCCTAGTTGTTTTCCTAGCTAACCGAGTTAGATACCGAGGCCTTTGCTTTCTTCTATACTATTTTAAGTACTACATAGTACGCTTTAGAAGAGTAATTCGTATATAAAAGTAGTATATAATGCGTAGTATATAGTACTCGATTAGAACTACTCGAATTACTAAAGAGGAAAGGAAAGAGAGGTATCTAGAGCGAAGATATATATCTATAGGCCAAGACGGGCTACCCCGGCCCTTCTTAGCCTATTTCGACTCTAGATAGGCCAACTAGGCCTATGAATAGGCCGACTAGGCTATAATCGTAACAATATAGTAGCTCCTCTAGGAGGTACCTCTCCGTTAGCGTAAGCTCTAGACTAGTACGAATATTAGTAAGCCGCTCTACTATTAGCCTCGTTCTACGCTTAATTGTAGAGAACTTTTTTATAATATATTTCTAGTTATAGAGCCCTATTCCTAGCGGAAGAGCTACCTCTTAGTCTAGGTAGTCCTATCTCTAGTTTAGGTTACTACTAGGACTAGATCTATCCGTTATATATACGCTATCTTTAACCGGTTTAACCTTGTTAGCTACCCTCTTATATAGGGTGTAAACGTCTACTAAGGACTAAGTAGGTAGAGGTAACTACTCCCTCCGGCGCCTACTTCGAAGGTTAGTATAATAGAATAGAGTATATACCTCTTCCAACGTATCGTCTCTATCGTCGAGGCGCTCGATATATAGCTCGTAGTCCCTTCCTAGAATACTACTAAACATATTACTATAATAATCCCTAGGGGAGTTATTAGCGGATACTCCCGATTAGCTATAGGAAGCTTCCGAGTCTTAGTATATAGTCTAAAAGACCTCGATTTCTAAGTTATCGTTTTCTAAGTCGCTATTTCCTAAGCTACTATTATTGCCTAGTAATTCGTCTAGTAGGGTAAAAGGTACTTAATAGGTAGGAAGCTAATCTATTTAATATCGATCTATTTAATATCCCTTTCCCTCTAACTAGAACGAACTCGATTAGTATAGACTATAGATATATAGGGCGTAAACTAACGGTCCTATAGTAGCGCTAGAGCTTTTCCCTCCCGATCTAGGCTAGTAAGGCGTTCCCTACGTCTCTAAGTAGTAGCGACAATCTCCTTATAGGACTTGTAACCTTGATTACTAATATAGCTAGTAAAGACGATCTTATTCCCCTTCTAGTCGGCAATAGTACCTTCCTACGATCTATTATTATAGTTCTACTAGATATCGCGTACTATGCGAGACTAGGGTCGTCTAAGAAGGATAGGTATCTCTAGGTTAGCCGCTATCTAGAACGTAAAGGCGTATACGATTCTAAAGGCGTCTACTATAA
>LFZO01000117.1:0-83444 GCA_001578225.1 Pseudocercospora musae | reverse complement strand
CCTAAGTATACTAAGCGGCGCGCGCTAGGGGCGTACGCTAGACGTACGTAACTCGTATAGCCTTTTTAACCTAGCGCGCTACGCAATCCTTTTAGGAGATTGTTAGGGACTAGGTATATAGCAACGTATAGAATACCCGCCTAACCGATAACATAGTAGGTAGTAGAACTAACAAGTGCCTCCTAAAAGGATTGCGTAGAGCGCTAGGTTAAAAAGGCTATGCGAGTTACGTACGTCTAGCGTACGCCCCTAGCGCGCGCCGCTTAGTATACTTAGGGCTTAGCAAGAGACCTTACCTTATCGAGGTCCTTATAATTATCCCCTTTCTCCTAGTATAGCTATCCCTAGCTATAGACAAACCTAACTCCTCGTTAGGCTATCCTATATACGCATTCTCTCGCGCCTCTAGCGCTTCGAATACGCCTCGTATACGTCGCTACTTCGTATAGCTAGTTACTATACGAAAACTCTTTATTACTATATAGTAGAATTTTTATGTTTCTATTAGTAACGTAGCTAGGCAAGTCTAGCGTATTCCTAAGAACGTATTAATTGTTATTATTAGTAACTAGGTAGCCCGTATATAAGTAGTGTCTATAGTCTACCTAAAAACTTCCCCTATTTCTAAGCTTTCTATTAGTACTACGCTAGTACCTCGCTAGCTCTACGTAAGCTCCTCTTACGTTCTAACTAATAATTTTCATACTACTCTTAGTATAGACCTAGCTAGTACTCCGGTTGCGGTATGTAAGCGCCCCGCCGCTAGTCCTACTACCCTAGTTATAGCTAGCAAGAGATTTAGGCCTAATGTAGAAGGTTGTAGTAGATACTTCTAGTACATAACTACTAATAGTAAGGATAATCCCCGCGCGCTCCTTATACGCGTCTCGTAACTAACTCGCTATAGAGGATCTAAATAATGTATGTATTAGGGGTAACATATACCCTACTATTAAGAAGAAGTACTAGAGATGTACTAAGGAGCACTATCCCTATAAGCTAGTTATAGTACTATACCTCGTCGCGCTACTCTAGCGTATATATATAGCTCGCGCTAAGCGCGCTACTTACGACCTAGATAACCCTAAATATAGGGGTAATCCTATCTAGGCCTAGATCGGCCTTAACGAGATCTAGGAGCGCCTAGACATATACGTAGACCGTACGTATCGCTTTCTCTTCGCATACGTCGCGTCTACTAATCGCCTAGCTTTTCTAGAGGTTAAGAAATCTCTTAATAGCTACTACCGTAATAAGAACAAGATTACTAGTAACGGTACGCTACTAAAGCGTAACCGCGGCGCTAGTATCGCGCCGGCGACCGCTAACGGTCTAGACCTAGTAGCTATCCTAGAGCGCATTAATATTAACCTCTCTAGGCTAGTAGAAATCGGCCGTTAGGTACGCATTGTCCTCGTATCCCTATCGCCTATTGAGCGCCTACTAACCGCGATAGAACCTCGCCCTAAAGGGGGTATATACTACTATAGTAGTAGTCGATACTACTATAGGCTTTCTACCTATACCTAAGCCTAAGTAGGGTAAGGGTTCTAATAGTTACGAGAGTGACTAGCTACTTGTAGCTAGTTAGTAGGTTGTACGCCTATAGCGCGTAAGTACTACGAACGCATAATTTCCTTTGTTCTAAGCTAGGCTAAATGCCCCTATTAATAGCGAAACGAGTACGTATCTATTAACCTTGTCTTATCTTATTCTTATGTTTTCCGACTACGTCTTACTTACGCCTTAAATGCGTTAAGCGCCGCTAAGTCTTCTACATGTTCTACTAGTTCCTAAGTGTTATATTCTTCTAGCTAGCCTACTTACCTAATAAGGTAGTAAGTCTCTCCCTTCTATACCTTCTTCTTTACGATTTCTTCTATACGCTACTTATCCGCATCCTCTACGACTAGTATACTAACCTTATGCTCCTCGCCCTTGTGCCCTTTCTAAGGCTCGAGTAGGAATATATAGAAAACATTATAGATTCTCGTACGAGTAGGTAGCGCTAAGCGATATACCTACGCTCCTACTACGTCGATAATACGAAACGGGCCGAGATACTTCGGGCTAAGCTTCTTCTTTAGTAGATCTAGTCTAATATTCTTAAATAACAATAGTACTAAATCGCGAATACTATACTTCTAAGCCTTATAGTTAGCATTATAGTACTTGGCTTAGTATTCCGCTATAGTCTTCTAGCGCTACGTAAGCGTCTCGTACTCTTTTCGTAGTCTTTCTATAGCATCGATCGCCGCTAGTGCCCTTCCTTTAGATAGCTCGTCCCGAGCTATAGGCAACGATATAGGAGCAATATCCGGATTATATCTATATAGTATATAGAAGGGGCTTATGCGTAGCGTAGGGTATATACTATTATTATATGCGAACTCTACCTACGAAAGCCAAGACGCCTAGTCTACCTAGTTATTAGAACAATAACATCTTAGGTACTATTCTAGCGTCTAGTTAGTACGTTTAGTCTACCCGTTAGTCTATAGATAGAACGCTATACTAAGCTTACGCTTTATATACGTCTCGTAGTAAAAGTCGCTCTAAAACTAACTAGTAAATAGAGACCCTCTATTACTAACTATTCTAGCTAGGATTCCAAACCTTCTAACTACCTCTCTTAGGAAGATATCTACTAGCTCTACTACTATATACTTCTTTATAGTAGGTATAAAGAGGCTTATCTTCGTATAGCGATCGACTATTACGAGTATCGTAGTATAGACGTAGGTACCGAGNCGCGAACTCTACCTACGAGAGCTAAGACGCCTAGTCTACCTAGTTATTAGAACAATAACATCTTAGGTACTATTCTAGCGTCTAGTTAGTACGTTTAGTCTACCCGTTAGTCTATAGATAGAACGCTATACTAAGCTTACGCTTTATATACGTCTCGTAGTAAAAGTCGCTCTAAAACTAACTAGTAAATAGAGACCCTCTATTACTAACTATTCTAGCTAGGATTCCAAACCTTCTAACTACCTCTCTTAGGAAGATATCTACTAGCTCTACTACTATATACTTCTTTATAGTAGGTATAAAGAGGCTTATCTTCGTATAGCGATCGACTATTACGAGTATCGTAGTATAGACATAGGTACCGAGCTTGCTTAGCGGTAGATCGGTAATGAAGTCTATTGTTAGCTCTTGCCAAGGTCTAGTAGGCATTAGTAGCATAGCCAACTCGCTATATAGGCGATAGCGCCTCGCCTTCGACCTTTAGTATATTGCGTAGGTAGAGATATACTCCGAAACCTCCTAAGCTAACCCCGGCTAGGTATATTTCCTATATATTAGCTCAACCGTCTTAGCTTAGCCGAAATGTCCTACAAGGGGGTTATCGTAGTATATACGCATTACCTACGTTCTTAACGCGAGGTCCTTAGGCATATAGATCGCCTCGCCTTAGAAAAGGATGTCCTCTCTAATAGAATACTCCTCGAAGGTACCGGTCTCTTTAGTAGCCTCGTATAGCTCCTTTGCTATAGGCTCTAGCTACTATAGGGTACATATAAAACTAAGTAGTAGGTCTAGTACCTAGTAGTAGGGTCTATTATCCTTAACTACTATAGCCGCAACTCTAGCTAGGTAGTATACGAAGCTATTACGCTTCGTATACGTTATTGCTACCTTTTGTATAGAGATACATATTATAGTAGCTCGCTTTGCGACCGGCTCTACCTCTCTAGAAAGGTCTAACTAGACTAAGAGTTTAGCTTATAGCGTTAGTAATAGGTTGCTTATCGCCTATATCTCGCCTTTATAGTCGCTTCTCCTCGAAGGAGCGTCTATAGGGTTTCTTTTCCCTACTTAGTATTCGATAGTAAAATCGAACGGGGCTAGGAAGGTTGCCTACCTTGCCTACCTATCTACTAACTACTTCATCGTCGTAAACCCCTTTAGGTTCGCGTAATCTACGAGTATACATACCGTATACTACGAGCTATCGAAGTACGGTCTTTAGTACTTAAAGGACTCGACTACCGCTAGTAGCTCCTAGTTATAGGTCTCGTAGTTAGTCTCTACGGATATTATCTTTCTTGACTAGAAAGCGATAGGATACTAGTTACTATCCTCTACCTACTACGAGAGGATTCCGGCTAATGCGAATATAGACGTATCGGTTTCGAGGCGTAGGGACTACGTAGGATCGAAGTACCTAAGTAGCGATACTAAATAGAATACATCCTTTAGGCTCCCGAACGCTTACTCCTCGCTTACGCCCTACTAGATTAGACCTAGCTTTCGGCCGTTCTTAGCTCCCTTAGAGAGGGCTATTAGAGGTATAACAATCCGGGAGTAGTTAGGTATAAACCTATAGTAGAAATTGTAGAACCCGAGGAAGGACTAGACTTCGGTAAGGATAGAAGGACGCGGCTACTCGGTAATTACGTCTACCCTGCTCCTATCTATCGATACGCCTTCGGTACTAACGATGAATCCTAGGAACTCTACCTATTTCTTCTAGAATAAGTAGTAAGTACTTCTTATAGTTAGTATACAAGCCGAACCGCCTAAGCCTCTCAAGTACCGCGTATACGTTACGTACGTAGTACTCTTAGTTCTTGCTATATACTAGGATATTATCTAGGTAAACTATATAGTAGATATTAACTAGGCCTACTAAGGCTCGGTTAATATATCCCTAAAAGGTTGTAGGTACGTTAGTAAGCCTAAATGGTATTACTAGGTACTCGTAGTATCTATAGCGCGTACGAAACGTAGTCTTCTACTTATCGCCTCGCTTAATACGAATACGATAATATACGTCGACAAGGTCTAAGGATGTATACTATTCCGCATCCTTCAACCTATCTATTGTCTCGCTAATAAGAGGTAGGGGGTATCGATTCTTAATAGTAATCTTATTAAGACCCCTATAATCGATATATAACTAAAGACTACCGTCTTTCTTTAGTACGAATAAGATAGGCGTACTCGCCTCGCTTGTACTAGGCCTAATCTACCCATTCTCTACTACCTTAATAAGGTATTCCTAAAGGACCTAGAGCTCCCGCTCTAACTAATAATATAGGGGGCGATAGGGAGGCTTCTTTCTATCGACTAGGTCGATCGAGTGCTCTACGTTAGCGCATAGCTAGCGTCGAGCCTCCGGTATTATAGTAAAGACATCTACAAAGTCCTTAAACTCCTCTAGTAGATTAGGGTTATTAGCCGCTACGCCGGCGTCGCGTATACTTACTATATATACGTATATCGCGTTACGTATTTCTTAGAAGAACTACTATAGCTCGCTTACTACGATAGGTCTTACTTCGCTACTAGTACTATAGGTCTACGTATCCGTTACGCTATCTACGATTACCCGCTAGTCCCTTCGCTAAGGCCTACCTAGTATGAGATCTAGGTTAGGTATTTCGAAGGCGTAAAAGGTACCGGTTATTACGCGTTCCTAACCCGACGAGTCTACAATACGTAGGCTTAGCGTATACGCTCCGTAATAGTATCCGCGTTCTCCCTAGAAGCTATTAGTACTAGGTAGGGTAGTATTAGCAATCTACTAGGGTTAGTATTAGAGGACAAACTCGCGTAAGACAATATTAATATCTGCCGTATTATCTAGTAGGCATTCGACGCGTACGTCTCTACCCTATATTACTATTACGCCGCGTACGCGTTACGACGGTATACATACTATAGAGCTACTAGAATTAGCTATAGTATTTACCCTTAACTCTTAGTAGACGCTTTGCCTTTTCCCTTATCGGCTATCTCGACCTTACGTATAGCCTACGAGTCGCTATCCTTCTATAGGTACTTATTAGGGTAGTTAGGCTTGTAATAGTCCTTCCTCTTGTACCCGTAGTATTTAACTAAAGATAGGTCCCGACTAGGCTTCGGGTCTTTAGTCTATATAGGCTTCTCGCCTACTTTCTTGTTATGTCCGCCCTACTCCTTACTATTACTATAGTTATTAAGGTAGCGCTTCTTCTTTGAACCGCTATAGTCCTCGTTATCCCGCTCTCGTTTCTTGCTAGATAGTCTATCTAGCGTCTCGATACGAGCCGTGAGTTGTACTAGTTCCTACCTTAGCTCTAGAATAGTATAGTACTTAACGATAGTACTACGTAGCGTAGGCTATAACTTTGCGAGTAGGTAGCGTATACGCTACGCCTCGGTATAGTCGCTTAGCTAATCCTCTAGTACTACGAGTTCGAGGGTAAAGTTCTAAACCGTCTAGTTCTCTCGCTAACGCGCCGCCTTATACTCGAGGGTTACGTCTAGTATACGATTTATAGGATCTCCTACATAGTTAATATAGAAATCCTTAAAGTCTTTGTAGGTATAGGTACCTAGGTCTTCGAGATCGTAGTTGTTATACTACTTCTTATACGTATCGCCTACGAGGTATATAACCCTATATAGCGTCTTGCTATAGTTAGTACGATACGCATTTCCTAACAAAGCAAAGATTAAGGCTAGTTCCCTTAGGAACCTCCTTGCCTCCTTAATAGTGTTACCCCTAAAGGGTTTTAGCTCCTTTAGTCTAGGCTTACCTATCGTAATATCTATACTCGTACTTACTATACTTAGCGTAGGCGCCTCGCTATATCTTCGCGATAGTATAATACTAAGACTAAGCCGAGAGGGTAGGGTCCTATAGATGCTCTCTATAGACCTATCCTTAGAATTACCGATATCCTAGTCGGACTCTAGCGATACTTAGCGATTAGACCGCTCGACGCTTATACTACGCCTAGTACCCGCTAGCGCTAATCCTACATCGCGCTATATATATAGCCTAGCATTTTCACGCTTTAGCTCCTAGGCTTAGACTTCTTATTTAAGTAACTTCTACTCGGCTTCCGAGTACGCGATTCGCTCGTTTAACGTAGCCTACCGCTCGCTAAAGGTTATCTAACGTTCTTTATCCCCCTAGGGGCGATCGTCGTCTATAGGCGCTACGGTGTTACTACCTAACGTAGTCGGCTCGCTTACGCTTATTGTATAGTATTCTATAGGCCGCTATAGGGATAGACTTATTAGAACTATTAGGGACTAGGTATGTAGCAATGTATAGAATACCCGCCTAACCGATAACATAGTAGGTAGTAGAACTAACAAGTACCTCCTAAAAGGATTGCGTAGAGCGCTAGGTTAAAAAGGCTATGCGAGTTACGTGCGTCTAGCGTACGCCCCTAGCGCGCGCCGCTTAGTACACTTAGGGCTTGGCAAGAGACCTTACCTTATCGAGGTCCTTATAGAGATACTTATTAGTTCTACTATCTACTATATTATTAGTTAGGCGGGTATTCTATATATTACTATATACCTAGCCCCTAATAGTTCTAACAAGTCTATCCCTATAGTAGCCTATAGAATACTATACGATAAGCGTAAGCGAACCGACTATATTAGGTAGTAATACTATAGCGCCTATAGACGACGATCGCCCCTAGGGGAATAAAGAACGTTAGATAACCTTTAGCGAGTAGTAGGCTACGTTAAACGAGCGAATCGCGTACTCGAGAGCCGAGTAGAAGCTACTTAAATAAGAAGTCTAAGCCTAGGAGCTAGAGTATAAAAATACTAGGCTACGTATATAGCGTAACGTAGGATTAGCGCTAGCGGATACTAGGTATAGTATAAGCGTTAAGCGGTCTAATCGCTACGTATCGCTAAAGTCTAACTAGGATAGCGATAATTCTAAGAATAGGTCTATAGAGAGTATCTATAGGACCCTATCCTCTTAGCTTAGTCTTAGTATTATACTATTGCGAGGATATAGCGGGACGCCTACGCTAAGCGTAATAGACGGGATTAAGGATATTACGATAGGTAAGCCTAGACTAAAGGAGCTAAAACCCTTTAGGGATAATACTATTAAGGAGGTAAGGAGGTTCTTAAGGGAACTAGCCTTAATCTTTACTTTATTAGGAAACGCGTATCGTACTAACTATAGTAAGACGCTATATAGGGTTATATACCTCGTAGGCGATACGTATAAGAAGTAGTATAATAACTACGATCTCGAAGACTTAGGTACTTATATCTATAAAGATTTCAAGGATTTCTACGTTAACTATATAGGAGATCCTATAAATCGTATACTAGACGTAATCCTCGAGTATAAGGTAGCGCGTTAGTATAAGAACTAGACGGTTTAGAACTTTGCCCTCGAACTCGTAGTACTAGAGGATTAGCTAAGCGACTATACTAAGGCGTAGCGTATACGCTACCTACTTACAAAGTTATAGCCTACGCTACGTAGTACTATCGTTAAGTACTATACTATTCTAGAGCTAAGGTAGGAACTAGTATAACTCGCGGCTCGTATTAAGATACTAGATAGACTATCTAGTAAGAAACGAGAGTAGGATAACGAGGACTATAGCGGTTCGAAGAAGAAGCGCTACCTTAATAATTACGATAGTAGTAAGGAGTAGGGCGGACGCGATAAGAAAGTAGGTAAGAAGCCTATATAGACTAAAGACTCGAAGCCTAGTCGGGACCTATCTTTAGTTAAATACTATAGATATAGGAAGAAGGGCTATTTCAAGCCCGACTATCTAAATAGGTACCTATAGAAGGATAGCGACTCGTAGGCTATACGCAAGGTCGAGATAGCCGATAAGGGAAAAGGTAAAGTATCTACTAAGAGTTAAGAGTAAGTACTATAGCTAATTCTAGTAGCTCTATAGTATATATACTATCGTAACGTATACGCGGCGCGATAGTAACGTAGGATAGAGATATACGTATCGAATGCCTCTTAGACGATATAGTAGATATTAATATTGTCTTATACGAGTTTATCCTCTAATACTAGCCTTAGTAGATTGCTAATACTATCTTATCTAGTACCGATAGTTTCTAGGGGGAACGTAGATACTATTATAGAGCATATACGATAAGCCTACGTATTATAGACTTATTAGATTAGGAACGCGTAATAATTGGTACCTTTTACGCCTTCGAAATGCCTAACCTAGATCTTATACTAGGTAGGCCTTAGCGAAGGGACTAGTAGGTAATCGTAGATAGCGTAATAGATACGTAGACCTATAATACTAGTAGCGAGGTAAGACCTATTATAGTAAGCGAGCTATAGTAGTTCTTTAAAGAAATATACGATACGACGTATATATATATAGTAAGTATACGTAACGCTAGTATAGCGGCTAATAACCCTAATCTACTAGAGGAGTTTAAAGATTTTATAGATATCTTTACTATAATACTAGAGGCTCGACGCTAGCTATATACTAACGTAGAGTACTCGATCGACCTAGTCGATAGGAAGAAGCCTCCCTATCGCTCCCTATATTATTAGTCGGAGCGGAAGCTCTAGGTCCTTTAGGAATACCTCGTTAAGGTAGTAGAGAATAGGTAGATTAGGCCTAGCGCAAGCGAGGCGGATACGCCTATCTTATTTGTACTAAAGAAAGATAGGAGTCTTTAGTTATATATTAACTATAGGGATCTTAATAAGATTACTATTAAGAATCGCTATCCCCTACCTCTTATTAGCGAGATAATAGATAGGCTTAAGGATACGGAATAGTATACGTCCTTAGACCTTATCGACGTATACTATCGTATTCGTATTAAGCGAGGCGATAAGTAGAAGACTACGTTTCGTACGTACTATAGATACTATAAGTACCTAGTAATACTATTTAGGCTTACTAATATACCTATAACCTTTTAGGATTATATTAATCGAGCCTTAGTAGGCCTAGTTAATATCTACTATATAGTTTACCTAGACGATATCCTAGTCTATAGTAAGAATAAAGAGTACTATATACGCGATATACGCGTAGTACTTAAGAGGCTTAGGCGGTTCGGCTTATATACTAACCGTAAGAAGTACTTGTTCTAGAGGAAATAGGTAGAGTTCCTAGGATTTATCGTTAGTACTAAAGGCGTATCGATAGATAGGAGTAGGATAGACGCAATTACCGAGTAGCCGTATTCTTCTATTCTTACCGAAGTCTAGTCCTTCCTTAGGTTCTACAATTTCTATCGTAGGTTTATACCTAACTATTCCTAGATTATTATACCTCTAATAGCCCTCTCTAAAGAAGCTAAGAATAGCCGAAAGCTAGATCTAATCTAGTAGGGTATAAGCGAGGAGTAAGCGTTTAAGAGCCTAAAGGATATATTCTATTTAGTATTGCTATTTAGGTACTTTAATCCTACGTAGCCCCTACGCCTCGAAACCGACGCGTCTACGTTTATATTAGCTAGAATCCTCTTATAGTAGGTAGATAATAGTAACTAGTACCCTATCGCTTTCTAGTCGAGAAAGATAATATCTATAGAGACTAACTACGAGACCTATAACTAGGAGCTACTAGTAGTAGTCGAGTCCTTTAAATACTAGTAACTATACTTCGATAGCTCTAAGTATATAGTACATATACTCGTCGACTACGCGAACCTAAAGGGATTTACGGTAATAAAGTAGTTAGTAGATAGGTAGGCAAGGTAGGCAACCTTCCTAGCCCTATTCGATTTCACTATCGAGTACTAAGTAGGAAAAAGAAATCCTATAGATACTCCTTCGAAGAGAAGCGACTATAAAGGCAAGACGTAGATAATAAGTAACCTACTACTAATACTATAAGCTAAACTCTTAGTCTAGTTAGACCTTTCTAGAGGAGTAGAGCCTATCGTAAAGCGTACTTCTATAATATATATATCGATATAAGGAGTAGCGAAGACGTATACAAAGTATAGTAGCTTCGTATACTATCTAGCTAGAGTCGCGGCTATAGTAGTTAAGGATAATAGACTATACTACTAGGTACTAGATCTACTACTTAGTTTTATACGTACCCTATAGTAGCTAGAGCCTATAGTAAAGGAGCTATATAAGGCTACTAAAGAGACCGGTACCTTTAAGGAGTATTCTATTAAAGAGGACGTCCTTTTCTAAGACGAGGCAATCTATATACCTAAGGACCTCGCGTTAAGAACGTAGGTAATACGTATATACTACGATAATTCCCTTATAGGACATTTCGGCTAAGCTAAGATAGTTAAGCTAATATATAGGAAATATACCTAGCTAGGATTAGCTTAGGAGGTCGTAGAGTATATCTCTACCTATATAATATACTAGAGGTCGAAGGCGAGGCGCTATCGCCTATATAGCGAGTTAGCTACGCTACTAATACCTACTAGACCTTAGTAAGAGCTAATAATAGACTTTATTACCGATCTACCGCTAAGTAAGCTTAGTACCTATATCTATACTACGATACTCGTAATAGTAGATCGCTATACGAAGATAAGCCTCTTTGTACCTACTACAAAGAAGTATATAGTAGTAGAGCTAGTAGATATCTTTTAAAGAGAGGTAGTTAGAAGGTTTAGGGTCCTAGCTAGAATAGTTAGTAATAGAGGATCTCTATTTACTAGATAGTTTTAGAGCAATTTCTATTACAAGACGTATATAAAGCGCAAGCTTAGTATAGTATTCTATCTATAGACTAACGGATAGACTAAACGTACTAACTAGACGCTAGAATAATACCTAAGATATTATTATTCTAATAACTAGATAGACTAGGTATCTTAGCTCTCGTAGGTAGAGTTTATATATAATAATAGCGTATATCCTACGCTACGCATAAGCCCCTTCTATATACTATATAGATATAATCTAGATATTGCTCCTATATTATTACCTATAGCTCGGGACGAGCTATCTAAAGGAAGGGTACTAGCGGCTATCGACGCTATAGAAAGACTACGAAAAGCGTATAAGACACTTACGTAGCGCTAGAAGACTATAGTAGAATACTAAGCTAAGTACTATAACGCTAACTATAAGGCTTCCAAGTATAGTATTAGTAACCTTTAAACCTAGTACTATTATTATCTAAGAATATTAGACTAGATCTACTAAAGAAGAAGCTTAGCCTAAAGTATCTCGGCCTATTTCGTATTATCGACGTAGTAGGAGTATAGACGTATCGCTTAGCGCTACCTACTTGTACGAGAATCTATAATGTTTTCTATATATCCCTACTCGAGCCTTAGAAAGGGCGCGAGGGCGAGGAGTATAAGGTTAGTATACTAGTCGTAGAGGATATAGATAAGTAGTATATAGAAGAAATCGTAAAGAAGAAGATATAGAAGAGAGAGACTTACTACCTTATTAGGTAGGTAGGCTAGCTAGAAGAATATAATACTTAGGAACTAGTAGAATATATAGAAGACTTAATAGCGCTTAACGTATTTAAGGTATAAGCGAGACATAGTCGGAGAATATAAGAATAAGGTAAGATAAGGTTAATAGATATATACTCGTTTCGCTATTAATATAGGCATTTAGTCTAGCTTAGAGTAAAAGAAATTATACGTTCGCGACGCTTACGCGCTATAGGCGTATAACCTACTAACTAGCTCTAAGGAGCTAGTTACTCTCGTAACCGTTAGAACCCTCCCTATTAGTAGATATAGGTAGGAAGCCTATAGTAGTATCGACTACTACTATAGTAGTATATACCCCCTTTAGGGCGAGGTTCTATTATAGTTAGTATACGTGTAATAGGCGGTAGGGATACGAGGGAGATATATACCTAATAGCCGATTTCTACTAGGCTAGAGAGATTAACGTTAGTACGCTCTAGGATAGCTACTAGGTCTAGGCCGTTAGTAGTCGCTAGCGCGATACCGGCGCTACGGTTACGCTTAAGTAGTATACTATCGCTAGTAATCTTGTTCTTGTTATAGTAGTAGCTATTAAGGGATTTCTTAATCTCTAGAAAAGCTAGGTAGTTAGTAGACATAACGTATATAAAGAGAAAGCGATACGTATAGTCTATATATACGTCTAGACGCTACTAGATCTCATTAAGGTTAGTCTAAGCTTAGATAGGATTATCTCTATACTTGGGATCGTCTAGGTCGTAAGTAGCGCGCTTAGTACGAGCTATATATATATACTAGAGTAGCGCGACGAGGTATAGTACTATAACTAGCTTATAGGGATAATGTCCCTTAGCGTATCGCTAGTACTTCTTCTTAGTAGTAGGGTATATATTATTCCTAATATATATATTATTTAGGTCCTCTATAGCGAGTTAGTTACGAGGCGTATATAAGGCGCGTATAGGGATTATTCTTACTATTAGTAGTTATATACTAGAAGTATCTACTATAACCTTCTATATTAGGCCTAAAGCGCTTAGTAGCTATAACTAGGATAGTAGAACTAGTAGCGCCGCGCTTACGCGACGTAATTAGGGTACTAGCTAGGTCTATATAGAGAGTAGTATAAAATTTGTTAGTTAGTACGTAAGAGGAGCTTGCATAGTACTAGCGAGGTACTAGCGTAGTACTAGTAGAAAGCTTAGAAATAGGGAAAGTTTTTAGGTAGACTATAGATACTATTTATATATAGGCTACCTAGTTACTAATAATAATAATTAATACGTTCTTAGGAATACGCTAGACCTACCTAGTAACGTTATTAATAGTAGATATAAAAATTCTACTATATAGTAATAAAGAGTTCTCGTATAGTAACTAGCTATACGAAGTAGCGATATATACGAAGCGTATTCGAAGCGCTAAGGCGCGAGGGAATATATAGATAGGATAGCTTAACGAGGAGTTAGGTTTGTCTATAGCTAGGGATAGCTATACTAGGAGAAAGGGGATAATTGTAAGGACCTCGATAAGGTAAGGTCTCTTACTAAGTCCTAAGTATACTAAGCGGCGCGCGCTAGGGATATACGCTAGACGTACGTAACTCGCATAGCCTTTTTAACCTAGCGCGCTACGTAATCCTTTTAGGAGGCACTTGTTAGTTCTACTACCTACTATATTATTGGTTAGGCGGGTATTCTATACGTTACTATATATCTAGCCCCTAATAATAGTACTACTAAACACTCTAGTAAAGGTCCTAGAGGCTATTGTTATAGGGAGAATAAGTAAAGAAGTAGAGGCTAGGGATCTCCTTCCCTAGTCCTAAATAGGAGCTAGACTAGGAAGATCTACTATATTAGCCCTAGAGCTAATAATAGAATAGGTCTAAATAGTCTAGAGAACGGACCTAACAATAGTAGTATTAATACTATACCTAGATATATTAGGAGTATTTAATAATATATTATACTAGAGACTAATATATAATATTAGAATAAAAGTATATCTATAGTATATTATATAGTTTATCTAGTTATTCCTTTAGGATAGGACTATATGCCTTAGACTTAGAGAATATACGGATTAGGCGAGGCCCTAAATAACTAGAATACTATAAGGATTAATCCTCTTACTAATCCTATTCCTATTCTTTATATCTATACTCCTCCCTAACCTTAAGGATAAGGGAACTATAGTAATAGGATTTGTAGATAACTCTAATATCCTTATATATAGGAAAACTATAGAAGGGAACTATAGAAAGTTAGAGATAGTATATAATAAATATATATAATAGGTAGCTAAGTATAGAGCTACTTTTGTACTATAGAAGTACTAACTAATCTACTTTACTAGGAGTAGAACAAGATATAACCTATAAGCTATAGTTAATATAATAGGGTTTAAGAAGGAATCTACGCTATTCCTTAGACTACTAGGAGTTTAGGTAGATTCGAAACTATAGTAGGGCCTATATATTAAGAAAGTAGTAGAGAAAGGTATATCCTAGATATCCTTACTCTAAAGGCTATATAAATCTATATAGGGAGCATTATTCTAAAAGGCAAAATACCTATATATAGCTATAGTAAGGCCTATAATAATGTATAGAGCTAAAGTCTAGATAATACTAGAAGGTCTATCTAGATATAGAAAAGAAGCTACCCTAGGGCTAGAAAAGATCTAAAACTAGATACTAAGGTATATTATAGGAGTATACAAGAGTATAGTAGAGGGGGTCCTCTAAAGGGAAACACAAATCCTACCTATCTCTCTATATATATAAGAGATAGTAAGATAATAATTAGTTAAGATAGAGGACAAACTAGTTACTAAGTTTACTTAGGAGAGGTATAAAAAGGTCTAGGGGGAATGTAGGAGGAATAGGAATATAGCCTAGGTATAAGACCTAAAGATAAGATAGAGATAGATAGTAGAATAGGTTAATAGGTAGACTAGGGAATATATCTAATAGGAAGGAATAATACCTAAGTACTAGTAGATATACTAGAAATAGAACATATAATAGGAAAGCTAGGTTAGGAAAAGGTAGGCATCCTAATAGGGCTAACAACTCTCTATAGCCTAGTAGGAAGGACTAAAAGATAGGGAAATATACTAAGGATAGTTAAGGAAGTAAAGCATAATAGTAATACTAATTAGAACCGAACATATTAGCCTAAATGTATATCTAATAAGGAGGAGGGTTCTAGGCAAGATACTAGAGTATATATATAGATATAGGACCTAGATATCTAAGTATATTATACTCTTCTACCTAGAGAGACAAAGGATAAGGAACTAACTTATCTAAAGGATAGGATTATTATAGTAGGAGCTTATCTAGACTAAGAGAGGCCTAAACGAAGTAACTAGGTAGATAATTAAGGAGGGTCTCCTAGAATAGTTCTCCTTTATAAAGAAAGAACTAGAAAAGGAGGAGGAGGAAGATAGGAAGTAGAAATAGGAGCCTAATAAGAGGAAGGAGCTATAGAGATCCTCTCTATATCCTATAGCCTAAATAGATACTAATAGTAGGGATAGAATCCTATAAAGTAGGAAGGAGATAAAGGGTTTTATATTAGAGGCTATAGATAAAGGGCTTTTACCTTTAAGAATAGATAGAGATAGCTACTTATCTAGTAGTTAGAATAGTATAGTAATACAAGAATTTACTACTACTACTACTACTACTACTACTACTACTACTACTACTACTACTACTACTACTACATTCTATTAGAATATACTATAGTTAATTATTAAATTATAGAAGTCGATATAGCGATTTTTTTAGTATAGGAATTAATACAATCGTATCGCTATATATTACATATTAATTCGATGAAGTATCGAGGTTCAACGCTAATATGCTTACAAATCCGCGCTAACGAAAGGGTATAAGGTCGAAAGGGTGGCTACAGACGTTAATTGCGCGTTGAAATATTAGAGTGACTTCTGGTCGCGAAGTGACTGCCGTAGCCGAGGCTTTGTCGTTTCAGAGGACAGAGGACACGATTCCGTTCCGTTGATAGAGTATAGAACTAGAGGTAATAATGAAGCTCGACGTGTGCCACTGACAGCTCGCTCACTCAGGAACACACCCAGCAACGAAGTACGGATGGCTTCACACCAACACCACCACGCATACGTCCCAGGCTACAAGCCCTAGCACATCAGATCTCACGCATGGCGCACGGCGGAGAACAGCGCGGGCTATCTGCTGCCGAAGCTGCGCGAGAGATACAGCAAGCAACCTGACATGCAACTGCTCGATTGTGGTGCAGGGCCCGGCACGATATCAGCCTCCTTCGCCAAGCTCTTACCACAAGGCACAGTCGTCGCCACGGATCTATCGGAGGAGATCGTCACGAGAGCGAAAGACTTTGCCTCTGCAGAGCGCATCACCAACATGCGCTTCCACGCCGCAAGCATCTACGAGCTGCCGTTCGACGACAACAGCTTCGACGTGGTGCACGCACACCAAGTCCTTCTGCACCTCGACGATCCACTGGCAGCTCTCAAGGAAATGTTGCGCGTCTGCAAACCAGGTGCTCTCGTCGCTACCCGCGATTACACCGGGTCAGACAGCTACTATCCTCAATCCGATCTCATCGAAGCATCTCAGAAACTCACCAAGGCCATTGGAAAAGCATCTGGCCGCGTGGAGGGTATAGGTGTCAGACTCGTATCTCTGGCTATGCAAGCTGGTGTGCCTCGCTCCAACATCGAGGCTTCCATGAGCAGTTGGTGCTACTCGACGCCGGAAGAGCGAGATGTGTGGGGCGGCACTATGCGAGATCGCTTGAGATCCGGTGGGGTGCGAAAGTTTGCGCTCGAGCAGAATCTTGAATGGACCGAGAAGGACATGGATGATATGGCAGATGCTTGGCAGGAATGGATTGATGCAGAGGATGGGGTGTGGGGACTTATGAACGGCGAGGTGATTATCACGAAACCTTGAGCCCCTTTTCAGAAGGGCGGTAGTTAGCGATCTTGCGTGTGATATGACTTGGAAAATAACATCGTCTGCTCTTTTACTGCCTCCATTCGCATCAATGTTGGAGTTGAGCCAATCTTGTGGAAGATCTTGCTGCTGTCCTGCCTTTCCAAGAAGATACAAGAAGACACTCCACAATCCTCCTTCGCGCTTCTTTGCGACATATGGCGACTGTCGGGTTGTTGGGGAATGGGCTCCGTTTTCCTCGGTCTCTTGGACTTGGCAGACTTCTGATGTCCAGAGTGGCATAATTTAGTCTTCAGAGCCTTTCAAACACCCAAGCAGCTTGAGGTACACCCAAGTCATGCAGGTCATGGTTTCGAAGGGAGAGCTGCACAGCGTGAGCGTCATTGAATCCGCCTCGCTCCACCCTCTTCGCAAACTCTTGCGCCCAGCCGTCACCGTGCCACGGATGACTTGTTCTGCCATTCGGTGGTACAAGAGAATTCTCGAACGCAGCATTGGCGGTGTGTCCAAGCTGGAATGGCGGGCAGCCACAAAGTCCAGGTTTTCGAGGGTCGGAATGAAGATCTCGTAAGAATGAAGATGCTTCAGATAGCAAAGTGAAGCCTTCAAGGGTAAGTTGAAGCTCTTAGAGAGAGGCTCGTCTGAGTCTTTCGAAGCTTGGGCCGGAGGGTTTGAAGAACAGTTGTGGCGAAGCAAATGAATGCCGCGCGTTTGCATGTGGTCCAGGAGCCGCCACGGCGATACGACGGCGAGCTGCAGGCAGCCTTTGCCTGTGAGTAGATCAGATGTCATGGGATTGAGTCCCAGGACAGTGCCAAACATGCCATCAATTGATAGGATCTATCCACCCTCCAATCATGCCGACTGGTGAGGTATTCGCTCTTTCGATGTGCTAACTCAGCCTCGGAATTTCTTCACTTCAGATTCGGCCCTTGGGATCCCAGCCGACTAATGAAACTCTCGTCGCTACCAGTAGAGAGGCACCCGTGAAGAAGCTGATCCCGCCCCAGAGTTGGGCTCCAAGATAATTTCCGCCCATCTGCTGCACAATCGCTCCAGCAAGTGGTGGTCCAGTGAGACTGGCAAAGCTGACCACAGTGAAGGCCATGCCCATCCTGACTCCTGCCTTCTTGAGGTCCGGAACTTTGTTGAGACTGCCAATTACAGCCGGCCAGAGGGCCTGTATGCAGGCAGATCCAGATCCATAGATGGCTGCAAACACGAATAGGCCGGCTTCCGAATGAATCCCGATCCAGCCAAACATCATGATCCCACATAGATAGGCAAATGGGATGAGGGTATTGAGCGATCCAATCTTATCGGCGAAATAGTTTGGCACAAGTCGAAAGACGAATCCGACCGAGACCACGGTAAGCAGAAGGTTTATTGATTGCTGATAGCTCACGCCGAGGACATTGCGGCCATAGGCACCAATGTAGAAGAAAACGAAGTACAGCCCCTGGTACTCGTTAGCGGAGAGGTTCAGTACAGTCATGGATGATGCTTACCCAGAAATTGAAGAACATTGCCACGCAGTACAACACGAAAGGAATTTCCTTGAAGGACGTCCAGTCTACCAGAGGCCCTGACTTCCTCGGTGGTAAGCGAGTCCGAAGCAAAGCAATAGTAATGATATTGATGGCCACCATAATGAAGCCTATGACCCTTATCGTCCAAGCATAACCGATCTTGGGCAGCAGCTGCTGGACGATGACAGGAAAGATCACTCCTCCAGTGCAAGAACCTACAGCGGTGATGCCAACGGCTAAAGCCCGCTTCTTCGCAAAGTAGGTGGTGATCAGAGACATGACTGGACAGAATTGAAGGCCATTTGCGATTCCTATGCACAAGGCTTGGGCCAGGAACAGTTGCCAAAAAGTCTTGCATTCTGCTTGACAGAAAATCCCGACGATCTGGAAAACGGCTCCGGTGATGTATACCGGCTTGAAGAGACCCGCATCCGTAGCTCGTCCGGTGAAGGTCCCTATGCCGAAAAGAAGGAAAATTTGTATCGATCCGATCCAGGATATGGCCGAAGGGCTTACACCAAGCGTATTCTGGTAGTACGTCTGAAATACACCAAAACTGGTAATGTAGCCGAACGTCGAGAAAATGGTGAGATGCACACAGGCACACTGGAGCCATGCTTGGAAGCCTCCATCTGGCGGTGGTCCTGGATCTTGCCGTGAAGATGCAGCAGATCTTCTTGATATTGTCCTGGCTAGGCTCGCTCCAAGTCCGGTGGGCTTCTCTGCTGATACTTCGTGTGGAGCTTGCTCGGCTTCTTCGATCGCTCGTTCTATATCGTCGTCATCTGGGTTCGGCCACGCCCGCATCCCTGACTCCTCAGCCTGTGCGGATTGCTCCAAGTCATCTTTGCCCGACTCGTCGTCGATGGTTCGTGACATGGTCATCGATGAGACCGCTCAGGACGAACGAATGTGGCGGTGGCGCTCGAGATTATGCAGAAATATCAGAGATCGGAATGAGATGTCATCTGAGTCATGTAAGGAAAACAAGTCCGCAAGCGCAGATGCATGAGCGATGAGTAGTTTGGGGGGTAGCAAAGCGACTTCATGTCACCACAGGCACATCATTGCCTCGAACAGTCGAATCGAAGCATTTTTCATCGGGCGTGCCGTGACAGCTCCTCTGACCTCGGGCTAGGACGAATCAGCATCCTTCCAACCATCGAGTGGGGAGATACGATACCGCCGCCGCTTTTTCGGATTTCCAGTCGCCGATGCTGATTTCCAGCTACCTTGCCCACCATCTGGCTCCTCCTTTCTCCATACCGCGCACATTTCTCCTGGACAAAAGCCATTTGTTTCAGGCAGCACCGGCAAGGCTGTCCATACTCCCAATACCAGCCTGATTGATGGTACTGTGTTATGGGTCATCTCGCATGTCTCGCTGCTTGTCTCGTGTCGTTCGTGGAGGGAGATATCGCTTCAGCACTTCATATGGGACCGACCCATTGCAACTCTGATGCGCTTAGGCTGAGCCGCAATTCTTCAGAAGCACATCTCGAGTGAATGAAGTCGAAATCAGCTGCTCTGACGCTTCCTCGCCGCCCTATCGAAGTGGATCGCGGCTCCAGATTGATGTGTATGCTCCACCTGGTTCACGATATCGTGCCTTGGCTTGAACAGATCTCACATACGTCGAGGTCATTCCGTGAAGGTTCTTACGCCTGCTTTGCTGACTCGCATCTGCCCCTGAACCTGCACAGACGCGCCATGTGGCAACTCGAACCTTGTCGACAGCATTTTCCTCTTCGCCATCATATCGCATTCTATGTGCCGGCCGGGTCAAATGCAAGTTTTCCATGTTACCCGTAGTACTGTGTTTGGTGAAACATTGGGCACAAAGCGCCTCCACCAGACACACTGATAACAAGCAGTACACACTCGCGAGACCTGTTCGCCTATCAACTGTCGTAGCCCACACGTCCTCCTACCACAAACCATAACGCTACCCGGATCTCGTCACGACGATTCCTTGTCAGCGTCTATTCGAAGTATGCGGGGACAACAGTTCGCCCAGGCTATATGAGGAGAAACACTCATGACCTCGGATCTGATACAGGGCAAGCCACTCGAGCTACTTGTATAACACCAAGCCCTTCAAGCGATACAAGATTTTCGAAGCTTCTTTCTAGCATGTGAAGGCGAAGCTGTCACTCTGCCTTGCTTCAGCACTCACGATGCTCGGACTGGAAAGCCACATCGTGAACACATATAATCTTCTCGTTGTGATATTTGTTGCTTTCGGTACGCTCGCGACAGCCTATGGTCTAGCAATCATTGGATCGACTGTTGGTCAGCCTAGCTGTAAGTGCAATCTGAAGCTACCTATCTTCTAGCCCTTTCCCATTCTGACTTTGCTTAGTCTACACTTATTTCGACCTCGCCACTGCAGGCGAACCTGGCTATGCGCACACGACGAACATCATCGGGGGTCTTAATGGCCTCAACTCTGCCGGAGCAATTCTAGGATGCCTAGTCAGCGCATGGACAGCAGACCAGTACAGCCGTAAGCGGACGATCCAGCTCGGAAGCGTTGTCCTCATTGTCGGTGGCGCACTATGTGCTGGCTCAGTCTCCATTGGCATGTTCTATGCGGGTCGCATTGTTGCAGGAGTTGGTGCCGGTATCCTTGCGGTCGTTGTACCCATGTATCAAGGTGAAATCTCCACAGCGGAGACGAGAGGCGCCATGATGTGCGTCACGGGAATCATGTACGCGTTCGGGTATACTTGGGCTGGCTGGATGGGCTACGCTTGTTTCTATTTCCCGTCCGACTCGCCTCATGCTACATTTGCATGGAGGTTCCCGTTATCCCTACAAATTGTGCCTCCGCTTCTAGTTCTTGCTGGCAGCAGATTCATCCCGTACTCGCCAAGATGGCTGCTAAGCAAGGATCGCAGAGACGAGGCTTTCGAGATCGTCAAGCGGCTGCATGCTACGCCAGGCGATCACGACCACGTTACGGCAAGGCAAGAATTTTATCTCATGGAGAAGCAATTCGACCTCGACAAGAGGTTCCACGTTCGGCCGTTCGAGATTTTCAGGAGCAAACCGAATAGATATCGAGCTCTGGTTGCATTCCTTCTCATGTGGGGAGACCAGTTCTTGGGGATATATGTCATGACCAATTATGGAGTCCTCATATATGCCTCGCTCGGCTTGACTGGCTCAATTCCACTACTGCTGAACGCCTGCTGGACCACATTTACGATCATCGGCAATTTCTGGACAGCATTCTATGTCGACAAATTTGGCCGAAGAACTTTCCTCCTCCTCGGCTCGACTGGATGTTTGGTGTCCTTGATATTCCTCGCTGCGATGACGGCAAGCTTCCTGAACACCACTAACACGGCGGGTCTGAATGCGGCAGTCTTTTTCATCTGGTTCTACATCTTCTGGTGGTGTTTCTTCGTTGATGCGACTCAGTATGTTTATGTTTCCGAGATTTGGCCTAACCACTTGAGATCCCAAGGCACGTCTCTGGGGCTCGCAAGCTTCTACCTGGCCTCGGAGGTCACACTGGTCGGAGCTCCTGTCGCACTGAATGCGATTGGATGGAAATTTTATCTGGTAAGAAAGACCGCAGTTCCTATTGACGCGATCCTGAGCTGATATGCAACAGGTCTTAATCTGTCCTTCTGCTGTCTACATCGTGCTGATGTATCTGCTTTTCCCGGTACGTGAGCAGAGCCGACCGTAGAGCCAAGAGCTGACGTCTTCAGGAAACCAAAGGTCGTACACTCGAAGAGATCGGTGCTCTTTTCGGCGACGAAGCACACGTGGCTTCGCACTGGTATGGGCTTAGCCAAGAGGAGAAGGACAAGATTGTGCAAGAAGCGATGCATGCCGAATCGGAGAAGCTTGATCGTCCTTCCGTGGACGGGGTTGGATCAGACAAGAGCAATACTGCAAAGAATGCCTCCAAGGTCGATGATGTGGACGCATAGCTTCTAGCCAGCATATATGGCCAAATTTTGTTCGTCCATCAATTTCAAGTATCAACTAGCGTGCTTGTGTCGAGTGCGCCTTGACCCTCGAAAAGTGCCCAATCGATCTCAGGCATCAAGAAAGATGCTGGGACTTGGTCCATGTCCATTACCCAATTTTCTTCCAACAGCGGAGTGATGCCACGATCGATGTCGAGCTGACTGTGTGCTAAGAGCCCGGGAACTTGTGTCTTGGGTGTGACGACATTATGTCGCCGCTCCAATCTCTCACTTTCAGAGTCTTTAGATGGATGGCGGAGGTCAGGGCTTGCTTGGGCAGTTTCCGTCTTCGGCAGAGAATGCGAGTGAGATGCTCCTGAAGGCTGCATTTTTGCAAAGGGTCGTAGATCATCTGCTTCTTTGGTAGAGTGTTGGACCTGTAGCAGCCACCAGCGTTCCATACGCTTTATGATGGCCCAAAATCTGGACGGTGTCCTCCGAGCCTCGCTGTCAGTCGCACCCTGGAGCATTTGGTGGAAGGCCTGGAAGTAGTACGAGACCTTCAAAGTGTTCTCATCAAGTATCTTGCCGATCTCGTTCTCGGGCCGCCGTGATACCATATCAAGCATCAAAAGAATGGTGAATGGGTGCAAGGTTCGAATGTAGTAGACCTTTTGCACATCAGCAGGCGATACCGGCAGGATTTAAACGCACTTACAATTGGAGCAGCTAACAAATTTACTGCATCAAACTGCAGAAATGCATCGAGGGCAGAGTGGATTGTGTCAACCAGCGCCATGACTGTGCGAGTGACGAATGGCGTTAGCTTTGCAGAAGGAGGTGCTTGAGCGTCAAGTGGACGGACGCGGAACGGCGGCCGGAAGTCTTCCAAGTCGTGGTCCACGTATAGAACAACACAAAGAACCATCGATCGCGTGTAGTGGTAGTGAATCTCTAAAGCACCTGCTGCTCGTTAGCTTGGCTGAGAAAGATCTACTTGTGGATGTTCAGACCATTAAGATGCAATCCGTGATCGTCTCTCCAGAAATCTAGCTTCTTGCAGAAGTCATTCACGAGGGTTTGATTCTTGGGTTCTGAGATATCCAAGGCCTTCGTAAAGAACATGTCAGCGCCAACTTCCGAGATCCTTTGCAATTCGACCCAGGCGATGAACCACCGGTCCTGGTATGATAAATTTCTCCGGGCTTTGAACAGGTCAATGCACTTTTGTTTGTACGGAGTGAACCTCAGCATCTTCGGCCTCCCTGTTGTGACAGAAATGCCTGTGCATAGGTGGTATATGCCCAGAAGCGTTCTCCTTCGATCCCAGCCTTCTTCATCAATTTCTTCCTCTCCATTGTCTTGGCCTTCGTCACCCAGCCCAATGTCCATGGCGATCGTCGCTGCTAAATGCGCAAATTGGTAGTGGCGGAGACTCTCAAATTTGTCAAGCGGTGCATACCAGATGGTGACTACAGTAATTGCCTGAACGAGGTCAAGGGTATGTTCTCCTTCCAGCATGATGCGCCGAGCCAGAAGAGCCAATAGTTCATGGTTCAGAGCTGTATTCAAGTCATGTCCTGCTGTGACACTCGCTGCGGCCAATATGGCTAGGAATGTAACTGGGCGTTCAGCTCGAAGCTTTTCTGTGGACCGGTACGCCGGCAAAGTGACGAATGGATAATGAATGGCCAAGCCGTCGAAGTAGACCTCCACCAAGCGATCGGCTTCTTGCCAGCTTAAGATGTTTCGTTCGACAACATCATCGCTGGTGCCAGCTATACTTCTCACCACCCGCCCTGGAGTCTGAGATGCTAAGTCAAAGCTGCGGCCCACTTCATCATGAAGAATGAGGTCCTCGTTCACAGTCGCGCTTTTCCCCGGCCAAGATGCTGGAGTGACCGGGGCTTCAAACCTTAGACCGCCAGCAGCTGGTGGTGTCCAGGACGAGATGTTGGTGGAGGTGGCCTGCTGAGCCTGGTGCAACTGCACTCGCAGTGCTCGCAGTTGCCGCTCTAGCTCCGCCACGCGAGCATCGACATGGAGCTTGCGTCTCTGCCTGACACGCGCGGCCTTGAAGACACACAGTCGGCTCGTATCTCGACATCGTTTACAGATTCCATCAGGCGAGTCTTCCTCCACTATGCATCTGAGCTTACTGCTGCGGCACGATTCACAAGCTTTGTTGATCTTGTCATTATTGGTAGTTCTATTCCCCCCCGGCTGCTCGATGACATCCGAGGCGATCTCGTTCGTAGGCGAGATATGCTCCTCCATCATATGATAGCATCGGATCTGGAATGTCGGACTTTGTCGACGATCCTGTTTCGGTGGCACTGGAGGTCTGACAAGGCCTCGTCTCGATTTCGCTAGGGCTTCGGCAGATGCAGGTTCCGAAAACTCTCAATTCGGAAAGGTGGACTTGGCCGACTGATACCTAGGTAGTCATTTTAAATTGAAGCCATCTTCCATCCTGCCACATTTCGCCTTCCGCGTCAACTCTGATGCTACGTCAGAAGCTGTAGTGTGAGAAGATATTCAGTCTGACAAGGCTGCTGGCCGACTCTGCCAATCCCGCGAGCCGGAAAGTAGCGCACTGTGCAGCAATTGAACGCCATAAAGTACTGATGAAGGTCATCCAGAGTCAGGCCTCTCGCGCCCTCCGCGGCTCTTACAACATGCCAATGACGGCTGGAATCATCTCCAACGAACATTTGCTGTATCGGAGGCTGCCTGACGAACATTTGTTGCCAAGAATTATGCGACGAGCGGCGCTTTGGAAGCGTAATGTAATGAGCGCGCTCGCGCTTCATTGGCAGACAAGCGTTGATCAAGAGGTTCAATGGCCCTTCGTCATTGCCATTGCGATTCCATCCTCGTAGAATAGTGCGCGCAGCTCTATGAATGGTACTTCTTACGCAGCCACCAGTGAGCGCGCTCGTCATCGAAACTATTTTACAACACGGACATCACCATTTGTTGCGTGCATCGGACCTGTGGAGGGGTGTGACTTTTGGAGATCTTGAGGCTTGTCTCAGAGCTTTCTCAGGGCGGTTAACAATTGCTGGGATTAAGATATGGCAGGAGTTACCAGGGGCCAGTACGGCCATTGAGGTACTCGTGCCTCTCAGCAATGCTCTTGGAAGCTAGGCGACGGATGCGAGCGTGCGGTTGATTGATTGGGGTGAGGTACGAGGCGGCTGAAGATAGCAAAAGCGTGCGGTCGGTCACACCAGGCACTTGTTGGCTGGGATCGTGGGCGACCCGAGTCAGGCTCTCGGCAATATATGGTGCGAAAGCTAGTGTTGGAAGATTTCCCTTACTTTCTATCGAGCGACGGCTCCTCGTGGTTATGCTATTAACGACCATGACAGTGAATATGGCCACCAGGCTTACATCCGTACTGCGTCAGCAAATTTCCTCTGAGACTTCCGCAAGAACTCCAAACCAACGCCTTCGCTTTTCCCAGTCAAGACACTTTTTGCTGTGCATTTACGAATTCATTTTGGGCTTCGATTTTGCATCCTTCTTGGCTTTCGCCTCGTGCTTCTTCTTCTTCTTGTTCGCCTCGAGCTTCTCGTCATTCTTTCTCTTCAAGCTTGCCTTCTCTTCCTCTGTCTTGGGCACAGCCTTGAAAAAGCCCTCTAGTCGGGACTGCTGACTCGATTTGAGGTTCTTCTGCAAGCGTGCTGCTCCACTTCGCACGCGGTCTTCCGAAAAGCCTTTCTCTTCGACCAGGAATTTGACAAGTCCATCAACGTCTGGATTATCCCACTTGAAGTCGCATTCGGGATGGTCGGGTTGCCGGACATCTGGCTCCTGGAAGAGCACACGGGCATCTTGATATGGCCAGTCCTCTGGTAGCGTGTACTTTCCAGTCTTCTCGATCATCGCGACCACTCCTTCCAGGTTCTTGTGCTCCTTAATGAGGGCAAGAGCGTTCTTTGGGCCGATACCCTTGACCGGATCCAGATAATCACAGCCAAGTAGAATGCACAGATCGATAAATTGGTTCTGATCCATGTCCAAGCCTTCAAGCACGCGATCAAGGTGAATTTCTTGAATGGGCTCTTTCCTCTGCTCGGAGAAAGTAAGCTTCCGCAGCAACACCGGCGATGCGAATGTCAACGTGTCCATGTCCTCACTGGCAGCAGCATACACCTTTCCAGCTCGTGCGATCACTGCACATTGTGCCTCGGCCTCCGTTGGCGCAATGATGTATGGCACACCCATGAGCTTCAGCAGTCTCTGTGCCTCTTGATTGTGCTCTCTCGTCACTCGGACCGTTCTCCGACTGAACTTCTCGACCTCCTCTGCTGTGCCAATCTCCTTCGCATCCTCGTGCGCCTCTTGTGCTTCCGACTTGCGCTGGAATCGCTTAGCCAGCTCGCCAGACT
Source organism: Pseudocercospora musae (assembly GCA_001578225.1). Taxonomy (NCBI): domain Eukaryota; kingdom Fungi; phylum Ascomycota; class Dothideomycetes; order Mycosphaerellales; family Mycosphaerellaceae; genus Pseudocercospora; species Pseudocercospora musae. Next base: position 56,482 of record LFZO01000117.1, on the reverse strand, counting down.
TCAGCTTTGGCGGAGCACCATCGAATACATAGACAGGTTTGATGCCGTTGTCTACGATTCGCAATGTGCGATAGAACATGCCCATAAGATGTGATGTTGTCTCTCCGGATTCATTCATGAGCTGCTCACCGCCGCTTCGGACAGCGACGAGAAAGGAGTATAGTGACATAGATGCATCAATGGCGACTTTGCGACCGAATTGGTTCTTGATCTCGCCTTCCTTGATCGCATCGGGACAATTCTCCTTGATGACTTGGTAGAGGTCTGCCGATGTCAGTGGACAGGCTCGTTTGTGATGACTTTACACGCGTCTCACGTTTGATACCCATCTTGGCGGTCGGTAGTGGTATATATCGTTGTCGTTACCTGATTGGGATAGACGCTCAATGTGAGAGAAACGCGAGGTGTCGGAATAACGCGTTTCGCGTCAGGATGATGACGTAATACTTAGCCCGTGCAGCGCATGCGTTCATTCACCTACCATTCACCTACCATGCCTGCTGCCTCCAGGTTGCTTGGCCGTATTTTCGCACTTTACGGCCTAGATTTCGCTGCTCTCACGGCCTCGTGTCTACAAGGCCGGAAATCGACAGTAAAAGTTATGCTGGAGGCAATTCCTATACCTTCCTGTTTCGTCCCGTCACGGCGAAGTGAATCTCGACGCCGGCCTCGGATGCGGCTCGCCGCCACTCTGATTCTCCCGAGGTCTCTCACGCTGCAATCCATTGACGTCTCGACTTCCATGTATATAGGGGGAAATAGATCTGCAATCCTCATCTTCTGGTGATACAAGATTTATTTGTCTGCCATGTGCATCAGAATGTTCAAGTCGTTAGCAACACGCGCCGCAAGGCAATACACCGCAGCAGCTATTGGTCGTCGCTATGCATCAACGCCTGCTGCATTCGATTGGAAGGACCCGCTCAACTCGGCCATAAATTTCACAGAGGAAGAGCTTGCGATAGCAGATACGGCAGAGTCATATTGCCAAGAGCGAATGCTCCCTAGAGTACTTGGTGTGCGATCACAAACAAAGTCCATTGCCTCCCAGCACTGACATTTGTATAGAGGCATTTCGAAACGAAGACTACGATAGGAAGATCTTAGAAGAAATGGGAGAGCTTGGTCTGCTTGGAGCCACGATTAAAGGATATGGATGCGCTGGCGTGTCCTCAGTAGCTTCTGGCTTGATCACGCGCGCAGTAGAAAGAGTCGACTCTGGATACCGATCGGGAATGAGTGTGCAGTCATCATTAGCGATGGGAGGCATTGAAGAGTTCGGCACACAGGAACAGAAGGACATGTTGTTGCCGGAGATGGCCAAGGGCAAGATGTTGGGCTGCTTCGGCCTGACAGAGCCCAACCATGGCTCAGATCCCGGAAGCATGGAAAGCGTTGCGAAGCCACATCCAACCAAGGAAGGATACTACAGCTTGTCGGGGGCCAAGACTTGGATCACCAATTCACCTATTGCAGACGTATTTCTAGTCTGGGCCAAGCTGCAGGAGACTGGCAAGATTCGAGGCTTTACGATCAAACGGTCAGATTGTCCGCCTGGTACCTTGGAGACTCCACCTTTGAAGCACAAGAACGGTCTTCGAGCATCGATCACCGGCATGATTCAAATGGACGATGTGCCGGTGCCGAAGGAGATGATGTTTCCGGAAGTTGAAGGCTTGCGCGGACCTTTCTCCTGCTTGAACAGTGCACGATATGGTATTGCGTGGGGTGTGATGGGTGCGCTCGAAGACTGCATCGCTCGAGCACGAGAGTATGCTCTTGAGCGGAAGCAGTTCAAGGGCAACCCGATCGCCAAGTACCAGCTAGTGCAGAAGAAGCTCGCAGACGCTACCACCGATGCCGCGTACGGAATTCTTGCGGCGTACCAAGTAGGTAGACTAAAGGACGAAGGAAAGGCCGCTCCAGAGATGATCTCCATGATTAAGCGACAGAACTGCGACCGAGCCCTTGTCGGAGCACGGAATCTGCAGGAAATTTTTGGCGGCAACGCAGCTTCAGATGAGTACCATATTGGACGACATGTTTCCAATCTCTTCGTTACACAGACGTACGAGGGACAAAGCGATATTCACTGTAAGTTGAACCAGATCGCATCAGCATGTGCGACTGATCGCTGACCATTCTCCGACAGCATTAATCTTGGGTCGGGCGATCACCGGCATTCAAGCCTTTGTTTAGAACTGTCGGACGTTTCAACCAGGTCTCACCTGTTGGGCTTCCGTCATCATGCAGCATTGTTCGTGCTTGGTGGCTTATACAAAATAGGAGAGGGTTACAGACAGACCTTGTACAGTGGGAAAGGAAATGCGCAGACAAGCTGACACAGCGGTGTTGCAGCCGCAGAGGTTCTATATGCCATAAGGAGGCTGTGGTTGCCGCGCGCGTGCAGGAGGGTCGAAGTCTAAAAATGCAACCCTGCATTGGGCCGCTGAGAATATGCCGTGGAACAGGACCGCCACCTGATGTCTTGCCATTTCTGTTCATGTTCCGTAGTTCATCTTTACTTCCAACTCTATTCTGGAAATTTTCCTTCACTGCAACAAGAACGTCTTGACTCAGACATTCACGAGCGGCTTGTCTGGACACCAACACCGTCGAGTGCTTGTGACGTCCCTTCTGAGCGGGAGTAGCCTTAAAACGGCTTAGTGACGCTTGGCGTGGCTGAACAACGGGCGACTGCAGCACCCGAAGTCGTCACTCTTCTTCGCAATAACTCTGCCCACTAAACCACACCCCACCACCGACACTTGACTGCTCCTACAACACAGCACAACACCAGACACACACATCACACATCTGCCATGGCTCTCAAGCGAATCAACAGTACGTATCGCCTTTGCAGGAACCTGGCGTGACTCTCACTGACGCCGCGCAGAGGAACTCACAGACTTGGGCCGGTACGAGAGCCACGTGCGCTCCGATAAGTCTCCAACGGCGACATACTGACTGTGACACAGTGACCCTCCCTCATCATGCAGCGCTGGCCCCATCGGTGACGACCTGGTATGTTCGCTACCCCTCCGCCCACGCCCCGCGGCACTGCCACTCTTGCGAGGCAAAGCAAGGCTGAACCAGATTTGCGACTAACATACGTATACAGTTCCACTGGCAAGCGACCATCATGGGTCCTGGCGACTCACCATACTCCGGCGGCGTCTTCTTCCTCGCGATCCACTTCCCCACAGACTACCCATTCAAGCCACCGAAGGTGAACTTCACCACCCGCATCTACCACCCGAACATCAACAGCAACGGCAGCATTTGCTTGGACATTCTCAGAGATCAGTGGAGCCCGGCTCTCACCATCTCGAAAGGTGCGTTGTTTCTTAGGAGGCCTCGATGGAGCAAGAACCTTGGTGGACGATGTAGGATAAGATGCGAACAAAGCTGACAGCATAAATTTAGTCCTGCTCTCGATCTGCTCCATGCTCACAGACCCGAACCCAGACGACCCGCTGGTGCCCGAAATCGCACACGTCTACAAGACCGACCGTTCTCGATACGAGGCTACCGCGAGGGAGTGGACTAGGAAGTACGCCATCTAGGACTTTAGAAAGGGCGATTGTTCTGGATTAGCAGACACACGACCGATTTTGGCGACCGTCGTGAAGGAGACAGCGGCGTAGAGAAAACCCGGGATGGCATGAAAAAATCCTTGAGGTCAGCATCATATTGGACTTTGACGGGCCGCCCAGATCCGCAGGTGTTGCGATCGCTGCTGCGGAATGGGCTCTCGGTTGTGCTTTACAGCGAGTAGCTTAAGCGGCCTTATGCTACGTGGAGGTGGTTGATGAGACACTACTATTGCATCAGGACTTGACTTTGCTGCTGCGTTCTGGGTGTGTGCTTTCCTCATACATGGGCTGCGCGTTAGGGAAATAAATTCTACTGCTGTTTTCGGACGCCTCTATTGCACTGTAAGTGCCAGTCGCTCTTGCCTGTTCAAAATTGGACATGCTTCCGTGCTCTGGAACGGTGCTGCAGCTCCCTCTCGTCCACTCCGCGCGTGAAACTGAATCTAGCGTCTGAAGTGGACATCTGACGCGCCGCGTTTGCATGTGAGAGCGGGCCGCACGAGCGCGGGCGCCCTTCTCAAGATTGAACCCACAGTCTCCCTTTTCGATCACCTCCTGGCATCCAGCTCCGGTCAAACAGCGATTGACTCCCATACCGCACCAAAATTCGGAACCGGCGACACCATGGCGATTGCGGCTCTAGCCTCTGGCAACTCGAGTGGCGATGACGCCGACGACATCAACGTACAGTCGCAACTCTTATTCCGCTACTAAGATGAGGCAGCGCTAATTTTTATAGTCACACACGGCCTGCCACGACACCCTAAACACGCCTGAACTACTGGAGGACATCCTGCTGCATGTGCCAATGCGCGACTTGCTGCTCGACCAGCGAGTCTGCAAGACCTGGAAGGCATGCATCGACCATAGCGTCAAGCTTCAGCGAGGACTGTTCTTCAAGCCGGCTGGCAATATCATTGCGCATCCCCGTCTGCCGGACGGAGCCGTCATCACATGGTCGCCCACGGATCTCTTCGTTAATCCGCTTCTTCTTGACGCCTTCGGTGGCTTCAACATGGCACGAGACATTCTGCACTTCGAGTCAAAGCCCTGCTCAGAAGATCGCTTCACGCGTGCGGACGCGTCATGGCAGAGAATGCTGTTGACGCAGCCGCCATATACCAGCCTCGATGCGCCTAGCGGAATCTTGGAGGCGGAGAACGAGCTGTCCAACGACGGGTTACCTGGAATCGCGGCTATTAAAGCGGCTATCGATCCCAACACCGTAGAGACAGTGCTCGAGCGAGCTGAAGCTACCCTCAAGGCACTGGACGACCGCAAGGAGGGCTTCCTGATGATGCTTCCGCTACACATCCAACATCCGATGAGAGAGGCACTGGGAGACGCAGGAGAAGACGAGAAACAAGACCCCCAGCAAGCCTTTATGCAAATGCTTCAGGGATTGCCCAACGCTCAAGCGCTCGATCTTCTGCTGCAACTATCGAAATTCATACTCAGCTGGTACTACATCCACACTGCTATAATACCAGTCAGCCTCAGTTCTAAGCTGAGTGCGCTACCTGCTTACGAGTCGGCCAAGCAGCTGCAGGGACTCTGAGCTGTGGGCTATGGCGGCGGTTCGTCACTCTTGATATTGGAGCTTGTGTGGCTTCGAGCATTTGGCTTTCGGTGGCATATATCTGAGAGCAATACGCCCAGAGCGGCCTAAGTCAGAAGTCGATCCATGAGATTTGAGCCATGTAGTCGTTAGTGGCATGTGAACATCCGCGCTGGCCAAAGCATTAGAATGCAACTCACATCATTTGGTCGGCACTGCTGTTGTGTAATGGTAGACATATCAAAGAGCACGAGTTCTGTCCATCATTCGCGCGAAGAATTGCTTGATGTTGCAGTCGGAGGGCGCTCTGGATCCTGCCCTTTGACCACGGACTCAATCCTACTGTATGATAATTCTGCACTGCCGTTGTACCACCACCAAATACCTGAACGGTGAAAGCAAGTGAAGTCCGTGCGCCAGTCGCGCGGTCCCTTTCCTTCCGATTGAGCTTTCACCACAACATCGACAAGCCAGCATTACAACAATGGCAGATTCGGCCTGCGGCGCAGTGCTGAACACTGTCGAGCTGCTGGAACACATTCTTCTTCGCCTTCCCATCACAGATCTCCTTTTCGCCCAAGCAGTCTGCACATCGTGGAAGGACATTATCGACACATCACCCAAGCTCCAAAGAGCACTCTTCTTTCGACCCGCCGGAGCTATCGTTGCCTGCCAGGAGCCCGTCGATTTGCAGAAGGAGAAGAAAGCATACGTGAGACCATGCAACTCGTGAAGCAGTATGACAATGCGATCCGCTAACGGCGACCAGCCCCTACCATTTCGCCGCTGGGATCTAGGCCCGGACCCTCCCAAGCCCGTACCGATCATCAATCCACTACTGCTTAAACTCTTTGATCTTGGCGGTATAGCTGCCTGCATTGTCACCGCCGAAGACATCACCGCTTGGACTGCTCGGAGGGGCTCTCTGTTCATTCAAAGACGTCTCCCGGTAGCGGCGTCGAAGCCAGAAGCTTCTTGGCGTAGGATGCTGTTGAGTCAACCGCCGTGGCCGGTCTGGTACTCGTCTTCGACATGCATGCATCCGGAGACGAAAGAGTACTTCTGGTGGGCTTGGCGGCATACGTTGTATGCCTTGAGGAAGTTTGAGACGTGCGAGATCGCGGAGGATGTCCTAAAGCTTTGAGTGCAGGATGGTTGGTGCGATTCTTGGGTCGTGAAATGCGTGAAATGGTACATGAGCGAGTTCATTAGGCTGTTCTCTCGTTCGATGTACATGGACTGATAACTGTGAGATGACATGCTGTGTCATCGTCAACGTCTGCTTCATATCTTTCTCCTTGACGCTCACTTAGACAACCACACCGCTATGATATCGCCACAGCAACAAAATATGCGCAAGTACTGCTGACAGCTAACATTCTCTGCAGCTATCGTTATTATTCGGGACACTCGAGTTGCTCGAGGAGATCTTATCGCACTTGCCAATGAAGGACCTGCTCTCTGCGAAATGGAGGTGGTGTTCGTCGGGCAGAGCAAGGGTGTTCACGTAAGCAGATGCTTGGCGGACGACGATGTGACTTCTCCTCGTCAATGGTAATATTTGCTTGATCCTCGACAACCTCCTGGGAAAGCTAGATCCGAAGCTCTATCTTACTATCAAGCTATGGCCTCCACGAACGGCAGTGACTATACCGATTACCGTAGTGCCCAAGAGCCAGGGGTACCATATTTCACACCCAAGCAGTCGACGCCTGTTGGTGCTGCCCTTCCTGATGACAATGGATCACCAGAGAAGACGATTAGTGCTGTGTTTCGGCCGCTGACCATTCGTGGTGTCACCTTCTGCAACAGGATCTTCGTCTCGCCAATGTGCATGTATAGTTGCTCAGGCGACGGCATGATGACTGACTTCCATCTGGTCAACGCAGGGCAGTTCGCATTGCGCGGAGCTGCATTGGTAACTCTGGAGGCGACCGCTGTGCTGCCATCGGTAGGCCGCCGAGTGCTCGCGAGCAGTTCAAATAGCTTACCAGTGCCAACGTCCTGATAGGGTCTCAACTCTGTGCAAGATGCTGGTCTCTGGTCTGACGAACATATAGCGCCAGTCAAGCGCGTCGTAGACTTCATACATTCGCAGAGCAAGCACGCTGCTATACAGCTCCAGCATGCAGGTCGAAAAGCTAGTATTTGTCCTCCGTGGCTCGGCCTACGAACAGTACCAGAGCAGTACGGTGGCTTCCCTGATGGAGTGCTGGCACCGACTGCAGAGTCGTGGAATGATAATTACGCGCTGCCGAAAGAGATGACCGAAAAAGAAATATGGCAAGTAATAGAAGCATTCGGACAAGCAGCGAAAAGAGCAGTGAAAGCTGGATGTCGTATCGTAGCTGTGCACGGTGCTCATGGATACTTGATACATTCTTTCGCAAGCCCTGCGAGCAACAAGCGTACTGATCAGTGGGGAGGTAGTTTTGACAACCGCATCAGGTTCGCAGTCGAAGTCATTCGAGCGATTCGCCGTAATGTGCCTACAGAGACACTACTGTTCTGGAAGATCTCAGCCGTAAGTCAGTAATAATGCAGTATCTCTGGTCGACATTAACGACCCTTTCAGATTGATTGGCTGCCTCCCGGCGAGGGCTGGGAATTGGAAGACACGCTGCGATTTGCACCAATCCTGGCTGTTGAAGGCGTTGATATGCTCGACGTCTCGAGCGGCGGCACGGATCGCAGGCAAAAAGTGGAAATGGGTCCTCAGTATCAGGTCAAGTTCGCGAAAGCCGTGAAGGACCTCGGTATCCCAGGCCTTCATGTGGGTGCAGTAGGGTGGATCAGAGATGGCGCTACAGTAGCAGATGTGAGCCTTCCTAGGTGCAGAAACGGACATTCTCGCAGGACTGCGACCTGACATGTTCTTAGATCATTGAAAACGGCAAAGCAGACTTCTGCTCAGTAGCACGCGAATTCCTGCGAGATCCGAACTTCGTCCAACGAGTAGCGATGGAAGTTGGCACTAAGATCGCTTGGCCAGATCAGTACCATCGCGCCTCTTGTGAGTTATTTCCCTGCATGCGAACCATCAGTGACTATGTTCTCACGAGCTTCTAGACGAAGGCAGCTACGTCGAATCAACCACCAGCATTTCCACGGACGCCAAGGCTCATGTACATATCACAAGAGACAACACCTTGGACCAGGCAAAACCACCTTCTGCTATGGATGTCAACGAGCGTGCAGGAACAACCACAGGTGCATAATTTGCTACACATTATGGAGCCTGTAGGTGGAACCGTTCGGCTTTAGGCTGGGAAGAGTTCCGCGTGTGCATTTATGGAGCAGGGTCTACAACCTGAGCGACTGCAATACTTCTAATGGCTTTGCAAAGATCCTAGACGGCTACAGCGGTGACTGTCCAGTACTCTTAGGTGCCTTCTCCGCCTGCAAGACTCTAGCCGATTTTTCCGGGCGCAAGCGTATTAAATCTGCTGCTATCCATCATTCTCTTAATAAGACTTGCCATTTCTCGAAGCTTATCCTTTGTAACACCACTACTATGAGCCCGCGACGCGCAGCTCTTCCTTGAAATGCGAAAGTAAACACACTTTCTCCAAGCCCGCATCGTCCTCAGTCTCCTCTTCACTCTTCTCTGTCGCATAGATAAACGGATGGATATACCCACAGTAGATTGCCAGCAGTAAGAAGACCACGGCGCAGAGGCCCCTATACCAAACCTTAGATTCGCAGCATCGGTCCACTCCTTTTTCATTTGATCGCGGTCGCATGGATAACACTTGGTGCCTTCGATAAGCGTAGCCTCGCTGCAAGTATTTGGCACAAGTTGGAACACGTGAAGATGGAGATGCAGGTTGCTCCCCAGATCTGAACGGCGAGTGGTATGCATCACGGGAATAAAAGCAGACAGAGGATCAGAAAGGGCACGGGCGATACGGGATGGGACTTTCCATGTTGTAGCTACCTGCAGTGCGTATCTGGTCGCGGGCTCGGTCCAGAGGTTGACTTGTTGAACGTCCATGATCCTGCCCGTGGCGTGGTAATGACGATTTCGTCAGCGGTGCTCAATTTGGTTCTAGAATCGATGGAAGGAGTGATATGCTTTTGATAATGGGAAAAAGTGCGGTACTCATGGTTCAGGCAACCACTTTATCTTTTCGGCGACATTTTGTGCTAGCTTTTCTTCCACAGGCAACTCAACTCTTAGATCCTCAGGCTCATGCAAAGCTCAACTTTCTGCGACGAGTAGGTAATGGACACCAAATGCTTTGTTTCGAGGTGAGCTGGCAGCGCTTCACAACCAGCACACTCACTAGGATGCGTGCTGCAACTCCATTATTGACCAGCTAGCTCAACAGTACACGAATTTCGTCCTCGGTTCTCGGAAAGACTTCCCTCAACCAGACTTCCTCCTCGAAATCGCCGTTTACCTGCTTAGCGCGAAGCTCGTCTGACTGGATTATCAAGCTCTCGATATCCTCAAAGTCCTCGCAAAACTTCTCAGCAGCCTGCTCAATGACACGCCTAGCCAGCGATCTATTCTCCAGCTGTCTGAGATATCCCCGTGCATCTTCGGTGGCCGTCGGCAAGAATGCATCGAGCTGCTGTGCAATAGAGATGAGCTGGCTAGGGTCTTTGTACGACGTCGAGAGGTCATCTACAGAGTTGATATTCTCTACAAGATGCTTGAGACCGGATTCACGCAGGAACCAGATATGCATCGCGTCTGCTAATTGCTCCTTGTGGGCTTCGATGCGTGGTTGCAGCTCTTCTGATCGGTCCGCGAAGCTGTATGAGCTTAAAACATCTTTCGTGGCGAAGAGGCAATTGAGGGCAAAGATGTGGCTGCTTGGTGCACGTAGACGTTTTGTGATGTTCTCACAGCCTGCCAAGAATGGGTCCAATGCTTCCTGTAAGACAGGCTGGAATCCTTCTACGCGCTGAGCTCTGTTCGCGTGTACGTTGGATGTGTCGTAGCTCTTCATGAGCACCTTCAACGTGTCGAGAGCATCAGTCAAGAAGTCGGGAGGCGCAAGATCGTCGGTTGTGGATATTGCGAAGTCTGTCTGCAAATTTGCGATGTGATCACGCATGATCGAGCGAAATGCCCGCATAGCAGTGTCAGCAATGGGATGCAAGGCACTCAACAGCGAAGAGTCCGAGCTCAAGAGCTTCGTGAAAATGCTGGAATAGAAGATGACAAGATTAGAGATCTTGTATGCCAAAGTGGCATCCTCATGGCTCTGGATGACCTGTTCGGTACGTTGCCTCAGCTGCCGGAACACACCAGCCACATCACGTTCGACCAGCTCGTTGAGTGCCTTGCGACCATCGAATGGCTGGGTAGTTCCTTCTTCGGGATCAGCTTTTGACCATGGCTCGCTCTCGATCCCGGCTTGGATGCTTTTGGCGATCTCGTCTCCTTCTGAGATGAAGAGAACTTCTAATACCTCCCGCTCTGATACAGTAGCAGCGTGTGTCCATGCCAGCATGTCACTGATGTATCGTAGAGGGTCATGGGCAGATAATTCGATAGCCTTGCCCATGACGGGATGGTCGTGATCCACGGGCGCACCGGTCAGGGCAGCATAGAAGTTGTTTGACAATATGTTTTCTCGAGCTTCGGCGAAGAGATCCAAGCAATTTTGGAACAGAGTTGGTCTCTCAGCCAGAACCCTTAGAGCTCGTCGGATGGCAGCACTGATCTGAGGGTTCTCCAAATCTAGCGATTTGAACTCCTTCTGAACCCAGCGATACAGCTTTTGATATGCCGAATTAAGCTGACGCGAGCTTTGTTCGAGAATCTCCAGACCCAACCGCTGATTCTCCGTGCCCAGCAAAACCTGACAGTCTTCGTGGATCTTCTTCACTCTTGTCAAGATTCGGAAGAAGTCGTCGTTGACAGGTTCCGCTGTTGAGGTCAACGTTGACAAATCGGCATCGGACACGACAAAATGTGCCTTGAATGCGTCCAAGAGCTGCTGCTTCATTTCCACCTGTCTTCGGTCGGCAAGAATCGTCTTGGCTTCGTCCATCATGGGGCCCGTCTCGCGAGTCGCAGCGGCGATATGTTTCCGCATTTCAGCACAGCTATTGTTGAGATTGGCGATGGCAGACCCAATGCGTTTGAGCTGCTCGGCAACCTTGCCGAAGTCTTGTACAATGTCTCGATTGCATTGGATCAGCTCTTCCTGCACGTCCAGGCGAAGCTTTCTCCTGCTGTGTGCTGTGTTCTTGAGTCCTCTCTCGTCCAAGATGGAAAGGGCATCACGTATCTCCAGGTCAGCATACGATGCTGACAATACGCTGGTAATGCGGTTCTGCAGAGCATTCGATCTTGGCCCTGAGGTCGGCGTTGTAGGTGAAAGCAGATTGTTCTCATTCTCCGTCGCTGGGGATGGCACGCGCTCCAAGTAAGACTTCGACATGTTTGCGTGCTTGCTTGCCTCGACCACGTCGACGGTCAAGCGTCGACAAGCTTACGCAATGCACATGCGGCGCTTGGCATTGCACGTGACATCTGAGAAATGAGCTGCTGTGTGGTTGTCTCCTGTCGGAGCTCGAGGGCTGCCTGAGGCTGCCTCCGAAGACTTCCTTGGCTGGCAGAACTACGCTGCAACTCCTTCTGCTCGCCTTGGCCTTGCCTACTTATGTAGCACTACCAATGCTTCAGCGCTTGCAGCAAAGCTTTGAAACGCCAACATCAGCCATGCTGCCATGCCATGCCATACTGTCACGCGTCGGAAGGGATGGCCGGCACGATTTTTGCACTGCCACCTTCTCAGAAGATCGGGTATAGACAGTCCGATCAACCGTGACCGTGCCCCTCTACCAACTACCTGAGTCCTGACCCAACCCATATCGAAATATGCTCCTCGGTCTGTAACCGCTACTTCCACGCCATTTCGCCTGTGTAACACCTCAACACCTCCAAGAGCATCGCGCACGAGCATCACGAACACTATCCATTCCCTAACCACTTGCTCGGTCCCGCGACAGTCTCGCTTCAAGCCTGCGACCACCACCCACTTCCCACACTCCCATCGCAACTCCCCAACAAAAGACCCACGTACAGTCCGCCACTCCTCCATAGCGCTGGTCGGCAATGGGCAAGAGGTGAGTGACCATTTCCCACATGTCGTGTGCCATCTCTCGGTAGCAATGACGTCTTTGGACATCAGCGCTTTGGAATGGGTGTCGGCGGGTGGAGAAGAGCTTCATAATCCTGGTTCTGGACGTCTTGGTTGGTGCTCTGCGCTGGCAGCACTTCGCCGCCCAGCAAACAAGAATTTCGCGAGGCAGAAACGTCACAGTACTGCAGAGCAATCACTGCACGCGCGCAGAAGCGGATCTGCTTCTGTGCCTGCCGGTACCACTCATCGATCGCGACACGGGCAAAGCAAAAATGGCCGACACCCCCAAGGTCGAGAAGCCAGTCTTCGATATTATCCCAGACTCCACGCAAGCAACAGCCGAGCATGAAGCGCCACGAGAGGACAGGCGGACCAGCATTGCGGACCTCAACCATTATGCTCGACCACGACCATACCACATCCCCCGCAACATCTCCCACAGCTACCCTGCATTCAAGGCGAAGCAGGAGTGTGCTCTGAAAATTGGCATGCAAGAGTTCCAGAAAGAGATGAAGAAGAGCACCGGCATATCGTATTCAGAGACGAGCAAAGACAAGCTAACCATTCATCGACACGGCAGTCAAAGCAAGCTTAGCCAGCAGGAGCTGGCAGACCTGCAGAAGGCCACACACTTCGACAAGAAAGAGCTGCAGCAATGGTATAAGGGTATGCATCGGCTCCCTTTCGCCTGCGTGTGGTGTCGCCAAAGGCTGACATTCCGTCAGGCTTTCTGAAGGATTGCCCATCCGGCATGCTCACCAAGGCCGAATTCCAAAAGATATACAAGCAGTTCTTCCCCTTCGGCGACCCCTCGTCATTCGCAGATTATGTATTCAACGTGTTCGACGCCGACAAGTCAGGCAGCATAGACTTTAAAGAGTTCATCTGCGCTCTCTCCGTTACTAGTAGAGGCAAAATGGAGGACAAATTGGACTGGGCTTTCCAGCTATACGACATCGACGGAGACGGCAAGATCAGCTACGAAGAAATGCTGTCAATCGTAGAAGCAATCTATAAAATGGTGGGAAGCATGGTGAAATTACCGGAAGACGAGGATACGCCGGAGAAGCGAGTAAAGAAGATATTCAGGATGATGGACAAAGATGAGAATGGAAGTTTGGACATGGCAGAGTTCAAGGTAGGCTTGTCTCAACAACAATCTCGTGCACGATTTTATGATACTGACGATTCTCACAGGAAGGTAGTAAGCGGGACGAAACCATTGTGTCAGCACTGTCACTTTATGATGGCCTGGTATGATGAACACCTGAGATGTGTGATACGCACATGAAGTGTGCACGATTCCCAAGAAGCCACGACCCTGGACGAATACTAGAAACCTGAGATTTGCGTGGCGTCTGGAGCGGCAGGATCTGTGGTACAGGATACCATCAAATAGCCCAAGAGCTTATCAGGATAACAGCATCTATGCATTGATGTATTTGGGGAGCAGAGGTGAAGTCCGAAGTTCGCGCCTTCCGTCGCGTCATGGTGTGCAGAGGCGAGAAGGAGCAGACCAGGGGCTTGGAAAGGGCACTTTAGACCTTGCACTTCGCTGATGCGCCCATAGCCTTCGGAACGCTGTTTTGTCCACTCGTTTTCATCGGTCAATCGCCACCGCATGCAATGACTCGCAGTCGAGGGGAATGCGCCGACGGGAATGCCAATTCTCAGAATCAAGTAACGCCTCAGCCCAGCTGTTCTCCCAATGCATGCGAAATACTCTCTTAATGATATGCAACATGTCCCAAGCGCCAGCCTGTTGTTGCAGCTATAGTACTATCAGCAGCCTTTTCTTCGCTCAATCAATGTCAAATCGCCCGTTGACTCCTTTACTGCTACTCATATTTGAACTCCGCAAACGCCTCCTCAAACTTATCCTTATCCTTCATTTCATCATCCTTCGTCTGCACCACGTCCTTCCAATGACTTCGACTCTCCAGACCCAACAGCTTCCCGAGCACCCGTCTCGCAAACTGAAGATCAAAATTGAATTCCTCGGTCAAGGGAAGCAAAATCTCCGTCTCGTATCCTTCGGACCAGATCATAGCTCGAAAGTAGTGACCTTCACGAGCTTCTTCCAGTCCAGCATCTCCTTCTTTGAGAAACTTCGGATACTTCCGATTCTCGGCTTCGGTCACGAAAGCTGCTTCCACGAGTCTCTTCTTCACCATATCAACGGGCACGGGAAGAAATTGCCAATGCAGATGCACTCCACCACCTCGAGAGATCTCCCATGTTACCGCGCCGAGTTGTGCTTCGCCTGATTCTCCTCGAGTAGATTTCGCTGAGCACATATTATGAAGAGCAGTGCGGTAGCGTTTCATTTCCGTATGAGTCGCTTCGCGGTTTTCCGAGTCGAGGGCCCTGATGGTCGGAGCATGTTGGAGTGGAATGATAAGCATGTGGCAGGGCATGTCAAGGCCTGGAAAGGTTTGAGGTGTTGTGAGAGGGCCTTTGGCGACTGTGAGGTAGACTTCTGTGCCAATGTCGGCGACCATGTGAGCTTCGTCTTCGTTGTTCGATATGCAGAAGTAGCATGCCATGGGATCTTTTCGAACTGGATCTCGGCGGCGATGGCGCTTGATGCGACGGTCATGGCCGTTGTGTGGTTGGTAAGTATCTCCGTTGGAGAAGCGGAAGCTATTAAAGCTCTCTTCCTGGGAGTCGAGCTTGCGCTTCTTCTGTGTGAGAGTGAAGGGTGAAGCGGTTGTTCCGGCAGGGAGCTGATCGGGAGGTGGTGCAGAGGCCTCGAGTGAAAAGGCATAAAGAGCCTTCTGCTTGGCTGGGTTACCATATGGTGCGAAGCTGAGGAACCGTGTGATTGGCCGTGGTGCCGGAACGTTGTGAAAGAATGGTTCTCGCTCGAAGAATGCTGCTGATGTTGAGAAGTGGTAGCGAGGCTTCAAAGCTGAGACGAGTTCGCCAAGATTGTGCACGCCCGTGGGCACCTGTCCGTCATACTTCGAGCGTGATCCGTGGACTACTCCGGCAGGCCACTCGCTCGTGATGAGAATGTCTGCGTCCTTGAAGTCCTTAGCGCTCTCGATGTCTCTATCTGTATAGACTGGAGCATACTCGTCCATGGACTCGTCCTCGGCTTGAGAATACTTTCCTCCAATCGCAACGAGTTTCATGCCGTCGGCAGTCTTGATCGAAACCTTGCGGCCCAGTACACTTAGATTGGGACACAGTTCTCCTCCATCGTTCGTGACCTTTTCGACCACAGCTGGTGGCAAGGCTCGATCGCCCAGCGCAAAATATGTCGGGACCAAGACTTCGATGTCGCCTTTAATCAGCTTGGCGACTTGCTCATTTTCGGCATCGCTGGCATTGTCGGGGTCTGCAAACAAGTTGCCGGCAATGATGCAGATTGCGAAATGGTGCTTCTGGTTGAGAGCGCCTACTTTCTCGAAGACCTCTGCTAGCCGACCATTGACGGATCCAATGACCACACTGTATGGCGTTAGCTTGTGTTGTAACTGCATAGGCAGTGGCGATGCATGCATCTTGGATGCCATGATCGTGATGATCTTGGTTCAGCAGATGTGTGGATGGAAGCAGGTTGAAGTAGTGTTGGACTCAGCTTAAGAAGTGACATTCCAAAAGTGAGCTGTGCATGGCGGGCATGTATCAAAAGTAAGATCACGAGATGAATGGAACTCTCTCACATGCAGTGCTTTCACTCATCAATCATCACATGAAAGTCGCGTCGAAGAAAAGTATGAGGTGGCGTCCAGCACCCCTGTAAGTGGCGCTCAGGGCTGACTATGCCGAACTCCGAGATCCTCGAACCTTGGCCAAAATTCTAAGCCGAGACGGTGAACATTTCTGCAATGCGACGGCGACCAAGGTAGCCATGTCGTCTATGTCGAGAGGGAAGACCGGCAAGGCTGCGAAGGCCTACAAAGTTGTCAAGCCGAAAAAAAGCACGAAGCATACGACGCAGCACAATCGAAACCATCGATTCCAGTCCTTCAACGACCTCATCTCGAATACCAAAATCGACCCTATACGACGGAAGCGGTTCGTTGAGGGTGAAGAGACGGAGACTGCGAGCTCTCACACATATTTTGGAGAATCGTTGGAAGAATGGAGGGACACCAACTTGACCGCGACATTCACAGCGTTCGCGAAAGAAGTTGCGCCGTTATGCGACAATCTTGCTGTCGTGCTGCACAACGAGGATCGCATTGTGGATCTGCTGGTCGGCTACATTGAACGCGGCGATGCTTTGGCAATGGATGCGCTGCTGAATTTGCTCTCGCACTTTGCGCATGACTTGGACACACGATTCGAGAAGCACTTCCAACGTGCTGTTGCCACGATTACAGCTGTTGCAGCGAAGCACGAGGACTATGCTGTTATCGAGCAGAGCTTCACGTGCCTCGCCTGGCTATTCAAGTACCTGTCGCGATTGTTGACACCCGATCTGCGACCGCTATATGACCTGATGGCACCGTATCTGGGCAAGGAACGCCAAAAACCTTTCATTGTACGCTTCACGGCAGAGTCCTTGAGCTTTTTGCTGCGAAAGGCCGCCGCGACATACGAGAGAGCTCCACGAACTCTGGACAGGATAATGCAACACATGCTACAAGATTGCGAAAACTGCAAAGACGAGCCTTCTGCAGACCTGCAGCAACAAGGTATCATGGCGCTTCTCACTGAGGCTATCCGAGGTGTGCAGAACGCTATCCATACTAGTGGCAAGGCGGTGTTGCAGAGCCTACTGAAGTGTGCAGGCGACCTTGCTAGAAGAGATGAAGCACTCGTGGAGCGCCTCACCACTGGCATAGTGACTAGTCTGATACACCACTGCAATAAAGAAGGCTTTGAGCCTGTGCTGGACATCTTGATCGACTTCGCTCACGCCGCAGTTAGCTCTCCCTCGTCCTCCAGCATTCGTTTCGCCAACTCGCTGCTCTTCACCGCTATGTCCGTGCGAAAGGGCAGTCGGATCACAGCCTGGAACAAAGTCGCAATCTTAATTAGGGATCTGATCGCTGCTTGCGATAGTCTGACGAGCATCTCGGAACGAGACGCTGAAGCTGTTCTCGGCTCGTTAGCTACCTATCTCACTAGTTCGACCACTCTAGACTCTGTTGCTGAGACCAAGCGCATCCTGGAGCTCTTGAGGAGTGAGAATTGGGAGGCACACTTTCCAAAGTTCTGCGACATCTATTTCAGGCTAAGCATTAACGGAACATTCGACCATCTTGTGTTGGCCCAGCTGAAGCAATTCATCTCCGAGCAGAAAGGCAAGCTGCATCCAGCTCTACTTGCTCTGATACCTCGAGCTGGAAAAATGCACCCGAAGGACATGTTCACGATCTCTAAGGATGTCTTTGATCGGATCATCGCCCTTCTGACCAGGATCGGAGGCCAAAGCCAAGGTGGAGACTCAGACGAGCTTGCAGAAGCAAACGCTCATCTATCCATTATGCCATACGTGTTACTGGATGACTCTCGAACTCAGAACCTTCAAGCAGCACTCCAGAATCTAGTAGAGAAAGCTCTCACACACAGACAAGATTGCTCGAGAGAAGTTCGAGACTTCAGCCTTGGACCTGCATTCCATCACTTACTCAAGTTGGGGCTACAGATCATGAAAGCAAACGATCTTTGGGTGTCACTTTGCGAGGTCTCTTCCCATGTCTCTGGCCTTCCTATCTTCTGGTCGAACCTATTGCAATTCATGAAGCTTTGCAAGCCGACCGATGCTGGGGCTCATGTGGACCAGCTTGAAGGCGCGCTCATCTCCTGCCTCGCAATGCCGTCTGACTCTGTCAGGAGTGATGTGCTTGATCTGATACAACAACTGTGCCGATTGAAGGCGCTGAAAGAGCCAGAAATCTTAGCGACTGCTATCACGATACAGTCCACGCCAATCAAGCTGGAAACAGCTCGATCAATCTCGATGAACATTCGAAGATTGGCCAAGCAGTATAGCGTGTTGAACGATGATGACCCGATGGCTCGAGCTATCCCCACATACTGTTTTGGCTTGTTACATGTCAGACTATCGCAGGCTTGGGAAGATGCCTGTACCACTCTCGCATCGATTTGCGAGTCGAAAGCTGGCGAAGAAGTGGTCGTTGGTCTCGCTCAGACCTGGATGAACCACAATGTGGTTGCGGACGACCAAGAAGTGTCCGAGCCTGTTCTTTTGGACAGCAGTTCGGAGGGCTTCAAGGTCTTCTCGGACTTTGAATGTCCTAACCTAGCAAAAATGTTAGCCATAAGGCAGCAAGTGTTTCGTGAGCCTCAAAGCGGTGCCTTCTCTTCTAAAGGGCAGCTGCAAGCCGATCTTCAACACATCGACCCCATCACACCAACTTCCCGAGGCCAGGCGCTCAAAGTGCTCAGCAAGATCCCAAAAGTTGCTGAAAAACGTTCAAGAATCCTCGTTCCGATCCTCCTTCGATGGGCTGGGCCACAGATTGAGGAAAACCGTGATGAAGAGACTCATGCGCGGTGGGCGAGAAAGGATCAAAGGGCACTTCTTGCTATCTTCGCGCAATTCGTCAATCCCAAAGTTCTTTTCAGAGCCGAAGAAGTATTTCAAGCTCTACTTGCTCTCTGCGCGAACGGCGATGTTGAGATTCAGAAATCTGCCCTGACGGCATTACTTGCTTGGAAGGATCCATCGGTGATTCGATATAAGGAGCATCTCAACAATTTGCTAGATGAGGAGAGATTCCGTGAAGAACTCTCAGTCTTCCTGCAAGAGCGTGCTGATGAGGAGGGAGAGTCTGAAAGCATTCGGCCAGAAGATCATAGTAGTCTCATGCCTGTCTTGCTACGCCTTCTTTACGGAAGAGCTATTGCTGGCGGCAAAGAGGGACAAACCGGCCGACGTAAAGCTCTGTTTGTTGCGCTTTCCAGATTTGGTGAGGCAACAATGCAAGAGTTTCTCAACATTGCATTCAAATCGCTATCGGGCCCGGACGACAAAATTGATACTCCACCTCGAGCGCCGCTACGTCAGCAGCTTGGTCTTGTTAACATGATCAACGACATGCTTCAAGTTCTGGGAAGTGAGCTGAAGCCTTTCGTCCCGAAGATCCTGGATGGTTTATTGGCGTGCACTGTTGGCGCGGAGCAAGAGCTCTCCAAAGAAGACACCACGGATCAGTCCCTTCTACGAGCACTCAGACAATCTGGCGTGCAGTGTTTGGTCAAAGTGTTCGCCAACATCGGCGATTTCCAAAAATCGCTGTCATTTGCCAAGACGATTGCCCACGACATCGTCAGGCCACGTCTAGACTCTTTCGCAGGGGAGAACGCGCAATCGATATCAGGTATCCTGCGTCTACTAGCAGCCTGGGCCGCATCTCCTGGCACTGTATCCGTCTTTCAAATTGAAGATGTTGCGATGCTGCGGTCGGTGGCTCAGCTCTTGCAGACCGAACACACAAAAGATGAAGTGCGCTTATTCATCCTGTCGGAGCTCCTGGATAATCTTACCAAGCCGGGGGTATCAGTTCAGATACTGCAGCCTCACGTCTCGAGGTTTGTGAAGGCCATTGGTGACGTGCTTGGACAGCAGCCCAGCAAGGCAGTGCTCGACGCGTGTGTAAGGTCATTCTCGCACCTGGCGGGAAGGATCACATCCCAAGGGGAGGCTGTGAGTGTCATTGGAGTCTGCGCCGACCTTCTAAAGAGACCCAGTCATGCCGTCTCGCCGGCGACCAAGATAGATCTGCTGCGAACAATCTTGCCTCTCATTGGCAACTTCAAGACAGACGCCAAGGACGACCTCTACTCAGCTTTGTGTGCTTTGTACTCGCGCTTGCCGGATAATGATAGCAGATCTTTGCTGTCCCAAGTGCTCGCAACTCTTGTTCGGGATGATCAGCGACTCCTCGATGCAGCCAAGCTTTGCGCGGACATGAATGCCATGGGTTCCAGGCTGGATGAACCTGATCATGGTCGTAGAGATGCTGCCTACGCGAGCGTCTTCAAAGCGGCCGACACCTTCTCACTAGAGCAATGGCTGCCTTTGGTGCACAACTTTCTGTACTACATCAGAGACAATGATGATGGAGTGAACAGGAAGAACGCCTCGCAGGCCCTCCGATTCTTCGTCAGCGCAGTTGCCACTCACTTCGGAGAGCAGCCGTGGCTAGATCTGCTGGACGATGCAGTCTTTCAGGGCATCGAGCGTGGATTTCGGGACAGCAGATCGACTGAACTGGTCCGCGCCGAGTATCTGGCGGTCTTGGGACATGTTGTGGAAAATTTACCTGACTGGCAGAAAGTGTCAGACATGCAGATTCTTCTGGTCGGTGGTGACGAGGAAGCATCATTCTTTGCGAATGCGCTCTACATTCAGCAGCATCGACGTCTCCGCGCCCTTAGGCGACTGAGCGATGAAGCTACAAAGTTGGCGTCCCACAACATCTCGAAAATCTTCTTGCCTCTGCTCGAGCATTTCATCTTTGACCAGGCAGAGGGCGATGCTGGACGGGTGTTAGCCGACCAAGCAGTGCAAACAATTGGCGCTCTTGCGAAGGGCTTGAACAAATCTGCGTTCCGCGCTGTCTTCCAACGATACATGAGCCATCTAAAGGCCAAGAAACAGGAAGAAGACGAGGACGTTGAAAAGAAGGCATTGCGTTTGTGCAACGCAATGGTCGATGGCTTACAGCGCGATTCTGCTCAAATGTCGGCACCTATCGTGCGAGAGCTTCTTCCTTCCCTCATGCAGTATCTTCAGCACAGGGATGAATCGACGGTCGATCGGCGTATCGCGGTAGCTGTCACAATCGTGAAGCTTATGCATGCAGCTCTGCCAGGGGACGATTTTTCTTCCCGGTTGCCGGGAGTACTATTGGAGGTCTGCCACGTCTTACGCTCCAGAAGTCAAGAGGCACGCGATCAAACGAGAAAAGCCTTGACGTCTGTATCCGCCTTGATCGGGCCACACTACTTCGGCTTCATCGTCAAGGAGCTTCGTAGCGCGTTGAAGAGAGGGTACCAGTTGCACGTTCTGTCGTACACTGTGCACTCTCTGCTGGCGCAGACCACGCTGTCCTCAGGCGATCTGGACGAAGTGCTGTCTGACATTGTGCTTGTCATCATGGATGACATCTTCGGCGTCACGGGCCAGGAAAAGGATGCTGAGGAGTATAAGAGCGGTATGAAGGAGGTAAAGAGTAGCAAAAGCTTCGACACTATGGAACTCTTGGCTAAAATCACTCCTGTTCGCAAGCTCGGTGAGCTGATTCGACCCATTCGCTCTCTCCTTTCGGAGAGAGTTGACTTGAAGATGGTCAAGAAGGTAGATGAGCTGCTCACAAGATTGCGCAAGGGTCTGGACCAGAATCCTGAGTCAGAGAGCAGGGATATGCTGATATTCTGCTATGAGATCGTCAAGCAAGTCTATGCCGATGACAACGCTATCACCAATGAACGACCAGGGCTCGACGAGCGGAGAAACCGATACATCGTACAACCGGAGCCAGAGCAGAGAAAGAAGATGGCAAAAGGCTCCACCACATCCTACAGATTCAAGCTCACAGCCTTTGCACTCAATCTTCTGCGCAAGATACTACGTCGACATGAAGATCTGCAGACGCCTCAAAACATGGCTGGCTTCCTTGGCATGGCTGGAGATGGGCTCATTCAAGGTCAAGAGGAGGTCAAGCTTTCCGCTGTCCGCTTTTTGTCGACCATCATGCGAGTGCCACTTCCGAAACTCGAGGAGAATGCGCCGGTCTATGTCAAGGAAGCCGTCCTCATGATCAAGGGCGCTCCTGATATGACGACTGAATCTGCCAAGGCTGCTCTAGAACTGATCACATCTGTTCTTCGTGAGCAGCGTTCAGTCGCGATCATGGAGAAAGACATTGCGCTCGTCCTCAAGCGTATCAAGTCTGACATTGATGAACCTGATCGCCAGACCGTGATCTACAAGTTTCTAAAGGCTGTCATTGGTCGAAAAGTTATGATCACAGAAGTCTATGAGGTGATGGACGAGGTCAGCAAAGCGATGATTATCAACCCTGATCGTGCGATCCGGGAAAGTGCGCGCAGTGCCTACAGTGCTTTCATTATGGACTGCCCGCAAGGAAAACATCGGTGGAAGAAGCAGACATCATTCCTGGTGGGTAATCTTCAATACGAGCACGCTGAAGGTCGAAAGAGTGTCATGGAGTTCATTCACCAAATCTTAAGTAAGATTGGCGATGATGTCTTCGAGAAGGAAGTCGGAAACAGATTGTTTGTGTCCTTGCTACCAGTCCTGGTAAGCGACACAAGCAGCGAATGCCGTGAGATGGCACGACTTCTCGTCGCCAAGCTGTTTGAGAGGGCTTCAGACGAGCAGCTGGAGAAGTTTCTTGGCATGATGGAGACGTGGACACAAAGCGAGAAGAAGCCTGCCGTAAGAGCTGGTGCACTTCAGTGTTGGTCGGTGCTTCTGAAAGCGAAGCAGCTGCCTGAGAAGCAACTTGTTGGCCTTCGTGACAAGCTTGAAGATGTCATCTCTGACTGCTCAGCTGAGTTTGCCGTGGTTGACCCACAACTGGCTTTGGATGCGCTCAAGACACTCGGTACTCTTGTTGAGACAGCGCCTTCTATCGCTTTTGCCAGCAGCTCATCTGGCGTATGGGATGGCTTGCAAAAGCTCGAGGTCACGGGAGACGCGGAGATAGACAACATGGTCGCATCACTGCTTGGAAGCTTCTTCACGGACTTTGCGAGCACTAGTTCGAGGGCCGCATTTGGGCTAGCTGGTCTACCTCTACGTGGCTCGGGCGGCATCGAACTCGGAGCAGGGGACATGCGCAGGCTGGCTACAGTTGCTCTTCGTGCACTGAGGAACATCCAGCTCGGCACGAGCGAGACACTTATCGCCCAGATCGCCAGAAATCTGGTCTTCCTCGGCCGCTGCTTCGCTTCTAACGAAATGCCTTGGAACCAGACAGCAGACGCCTCGCCAGCGGGATCCGACGCGGAGAATGACGATGATGAAGAGGCAGACGAAGCCACCAGCCGCTCCGCCCTTACCCGTCTCCTGCAACGTCTCTCGTCCATGCTCATGGCCGACAAATTCTCTGTGGTCTCCCGCACGGCATCTCTCCAGACCCTGACATCCCTGATCAATGCTATCTCAACAATTCCAGCCTTGCCATCAATCCTGCGACCTCTCTATGCCTTGACGGACCCTTCGGTTCCCAAGCCTCCTGGCGAGCTGCATGCAAATCTAACGGTCAAAGCACACGAGGCTCTGGATCTCATTCAAAAGAAGGTGGGATCTGATAGGTATCTGAAAATCCTGGGCCAAGTCAGGACCGAAGCCAAGGCTAGGCGTGAAGAGAGAAGACAGAAGAGACGCATTGAGGCTGTGTCGAAGCCGGAGATGTGGGCTGAGCAGAAGAGGAGGAAGCATGAGGTTAAGAAGATCAAGAGTAAGGAGAAGGGTGCTGAGGCGAGAGGACGGAGGAGAGGGTGGTAGATCTGAAGAGTGTGATTGGAAGCATAGCGATGGCGTTTGGCTGACTGACCAACCTACAATTGGTGAGGTCTGGGATGATGCATATAGCATTTGATACCTTAGAACAAAAAGTTCAATGCATAGATATCGTTCATCGAAGCCCCCGAGGGTCTGTTATCGCACCTACATGTGTCCTCTCGGACGACGGGCTAGTAGCACAAATCGTGGGCATTGCGTCCTTTCCTTCGAGTCGTAAAGGACATCCGTCACTGTTCGCATCCAGCCTTGGTGCTGCTACTCGATAGCACTCACTCCGCGAGACATTGCAGATTCCTCAAAATGAACTGCTAAGGCTTTGGTTCGCACGAGACAAGCGATCGTAATCGAAGGACGATCAAGCCATTGCCTTCCCCTCAAGGCCAAACGACATCGCCTCGCCAAGAATCCCAAGGCCGAGCTCTCCAGCTTCAGCATGTCGATTGGCCAGCTCCGAGATTTATATTCTCAATTTCGTTCCTGGTCTTCGGCAGCATTCACGTTGCAGCGTGGAACTCGGAGTTTCCCTCGACAGAGGCCTCGTGGTTGTGGCGAGTCTCTGCATTAGTGAGCATGATCTTGCCAGCATGGGCTTGTGTAGCAGTAGCATTGTTCCGACCCGTCGGCCACCGCATCATCAGAGGCGTGAGCGCAACCTGGGCCTGGGCGTTGGTGACATTGATATTCACCTTTCTGGCCATCATCGTCTGCATTTTCGCTCGGCTTATCCTGATTTTGGAGATCTGTCGCTGTCTATTCTACCTCCCGCCAGAGGCATTTGTCAACACTTGGACGTCGAATCTGCCCCATATTGGTTGAGCATGGTACATGTGTGGAGCCTGAGCATGGGTTGTGAGAGCGGCGCAGCGAGGATCTTTCCTGAATGACTCAAGAGCTGTACTCTCTTCGTGTGCGGGTTCTCATTGAAGATGTGATAATAGCATCGATTAGAGCAAATTTCATGACTTTCGAAGGTTTTTTGTCAAGACTATATTTCTACATCAGCATGCTCTACATGTCGTTTCGTCTAGCTGCTCTTTTGCTTCTTTCCTATGCTGACGTCTAGGTTTCCAATCACCCACGCAGTCACAAACACCACCGCAAAGCCAGCTGTGATGGTAAGCGGTTTCCTGAATCGTGCTGAGAACGGATAGTCGTAGGTGACGATAAGGTCGCGATCGCGGAGCTCGTCCACAATGTTCATAGCTGTGAGTGTGAGGGTAGTGCGGCCAACAGTGTCCATGAAAGTGCGGTGGAAGCTGGTGCTGTTGTCGACGAGTGGGATAGTGGTCTCGAAGTTAACGTTCCTGTCAGACATTAGCTTTAGTTTTCGTGATAGCCTTAGCACCACTTACGTAGCACCCTCTGGCAGAATGACACGGGTGACGATGCGCTCATACTCGAGACCCTCAGCCTGCTTTGGGCCTTCGAAGAACGGGATCTTAAGCACGAAAGACTCGGAGCCTGCCTTTGTCCTCCTGAGGATGTTTGGCAGATCGCCATTCCAGCCGACCTTGAAGCTGTAGTTCCAGCCTCCAAATACCGGATATCGGGGCTTGATCACCAAATTGGCTTCGCGCTTGTTTGTTCTGAATCTGGATGTTGAAACATTGCCAATGTCGTCAATGAAGTACGCATCCACGCTTCCCACAGTCAATGGGTAGTGCATCTCCTTGAGTGCACTGGTGGGCGGGTTGTAATAGTTCGATTGAGCATACTGCACACGCGAGAAGTGGTTCTTAAGTGTTGCAGCACGGTTTGTGAGCCAGTGTCGCTCCTCCGTGGCGATGTTGCCGCCCCAGTGGCTGACCTCGATGTCCCGCTCCAACAGCTTGCTGTGGGTGAGTGGCTTGGTAAACTCATATCTCACGCTGACTTCTTGCGTAGCTCCTGCCTCACGCTCGTCGTAAGGGCCGTACGTCCATGTCGTGCCCTGCTTCTGTGGGTCGGCGTTTCCCTCTGCGTTCAGCTCGGCTGGTAGATTGGTGTAATCTGGAGCTTTGGTGGTTGGTAGTTTCAGCTTTGTCTTCTGCTTCGAGGTGGCGTATGCGCTCGGAGCGTAGGCAGAAAATTTGTGTAGCACATATTGCTCGGCGTCCTGCTCGATCTGCGCTGGCAGCGGTTCAAGGGCTGAGAGGACGTAGTATGTGATCGAGAGGGTCTGTTGCTCTTTTGGTGCGAGAGCCTTAGGTAATGTGATCTTGTAGTATTCCGTCGTGCTTTTCAGAGTCAATACTCAATCAATGTTCAATCAATGCCAGTACGTTCCCTCACCTGAATGGATCAATGCCAACGACCTCGACTGGGAGGTTTCCCTTTGCAGGCTCTTTCTTGTCCTTGGCTTCCAGCCCGCCAATTCGTCCCAAAAGTCCCTGCTCGAATGGCAGATAGTACTCTGATTGTTCTTTGGAATCGATGTTTTCAATCACAACGTTGATGGTCTCGCGCGGATAGCTCTTCTCCAAGTTGATGTTCCGCACCAGATTGACATTGCGGAAGTGCTTCGGCGGAGCGAATGCTGATGGCAGGATGTTTTTCGATTCGTGCGTCAGGTTCGATTCGGCAGCGACGATGCTCGTCAGGCC
Organism: Pseudocercospora musae; assembly: GCA_001578225.1. Lineage (NCBI taxonomy): Eukaryota > Fungi > Ascomycota > Dothideomycetes > Mycosphaerellales > Mycosphaerellaceae > Pseudocercospora > Pseudocercospora musae. The sequence continues at coordinate 30,158 of LFZO01000117.1, read as the reverse complement.
CAATGCGGCCCATGGTATTAACCTCATCGTCTTGCTGGCATTGATGTGCGTGGCTTGGCAATAAAATGGCTGTATAGAGCTCGCGACCACGCAAGCTGTCCCTTCCCACGAATAGACTTTGCAGGGGTCTGATCGACCGCCAAGCATCACCCGCTTCACATGCAACGCTACAACCACCTGTCCCTTGAGAACGACGAATATTCAGAATCTCCCACCTTACGCTTCACCACCCCAGAACCGCAATCATGGCTCCCAATATGTCGTTGTTCTCGGTCAATGCGATCCTAATCCTCAGCACCGACGACAGTTCCCGAATCCTGGCCAAATACTACTCCCCTCCGCATATTCCACAGGGAGCTCAGGGTAACAACTACCCCGGCGCACAGCCTTACGCAACTGTCAAGGACCAGAAAGCATTCGAGAAGGGACTTCTGGAGAAGACAGCCAAGCAGACTAGCGATGTCATCCTCTACGATAACCGAGTGGTGGTCTTTAAAATGGAGGCCGATGTTATGCTTTACGTGGTGGGAGGAGCAGATGAGAACGAGATCATGCTTTACAATGTGATACTGGCTTTGAGAGATAGCTTGAACATTCTGCTCAAGTACGTATTGCCTTGCGACTGCTCAATACTGCCATACTGACTTCTCCTTACCAGAAACTCCGTCGACAAACGAACACTGATCGAGAATTACGACCTCGCTTCTCTTTGCATAGATGAGATCGTGGACGATGGCATCATCCTTGAGACCGACCCAGTCATCATTGCGAGCAGAGTCAGCAGACCGCCGCAACAGGATATTCCAAACATGCAGGGAATCGATCTGAGCGAGGAAGGACTGCTCAAAATTTACCAATTTGGAAAGCAAAAGTTGGGAGAGAGATTACGACAGGGCTTGTAGGAGCTGAATGATGACCGTGGGCATAGCGAAGGCGTACGGAGTTCGATATGGAAAAAGGTAAATTAGAGCTGATGGAAGTCTTGACTGAGAGCTGGAATAGAGCTGCGCGATCGCGTTCCGAGCATGTGATGCAATCAGCAAATGAATGCTTACCGGCCTCACTTTGCAAGCTTACCACATTGATATCTGGACTTAGGGATGTTCTGGGTCCGCTTTTGTTGACTATACTAAGAGCCTGCACCAAGTTTCACAGACAGGGCAGACGTCAACGCAGAGGCTGTCTCGGAGAGGTATGGTTGCTATTACCTGCGCCATACACGTATCGCTGGCAAGTCCAAGCCTCTTCGCGAGCAGCTTTGCGCCAGACCTCGAACTCATTACAGACACCAAGACAGTCAAAGTGCACCGCAAAATCGTAGGAGATACCTTTGATCACTACGCTGAAGACGCTGCCCAGGCCAATGTTGACATAGATGGAGACTTAGTGGAGCTCAGGCTGCGCGAGCTGTGTGGTCTGCCGATAACCTGCTCAATGTACCAAGCTCAGTACAGCGGCGCGGAGCTCATTTCCTTGACGATGCTATTGTTGAATGCAAGATAGGCAAGTGGGTGTGCTGTCTTCAGAGGCTCCTTTAATCACACTTCGTGCAGGAAAATATGAGTAGCTTATCCGAGAGAGCTCTCAACAAGCTGCGCATGGCATTCACACGCATCATCAGCGTACATGCCTTGGTGGAATTTGGCATTTGGATGGAGACACAGTCCGATTACAATGGTGAGTGTGACTTGATCGGTGATGAACTCACGGTGAAGTACTTTCAGTGCCTTGCTGCCAAGATGCCGGAAATGGCCAACAGAGATAGACTCTATGAGCAGCTTGAGAACGAGGAGCATTTCATGAAGAGCGTGCTGTTCTACTTGGCAAAGTATCGAAGTTGAGGCCACACTTGCAACTGCTGACTGCAGCACACGGTCCATTTGAGCTCGGTGCTCCACACGGTGTAGTCTCCTCCGCCGCACCTTTGACTGCAGAGAAATCACAGATCAGGCATTGCATGGACTCTATGCTTTGCGCGCGACGGTGACCACAACCGCGGACTCGTCAGCATTGACGAGAAGGATTGCAGCAGCTCTTGCCCCACAAAATCGAAACGCCAAGAAACGGCCTATGAACGCATATGCATAATAGCCCCAAACATTTCACCTTCTCTTCTGCTCATCGGAGTCCATGCCCACTCGGAAATCGCTTCAGCATGGAGACCGACGACTCATCTATGTCCATCTCGTCCGGAGAGTCACCCCCGAGCTCGCCCGACAGGCCAGTCTCGCGATCAGTGTCAAGCTCATCCGACGACTCGTCGACATCGGAAGGTGAGAGATCATCGGAAGCGCCATACAAGAAGATGGTACAACGGTCAGTCTCTTATATGTCGCCCGCAAGGACTTTGCTGAAGGTGCTCATAGGCTGTGGAAAACGGGCGAGTATTCCGACCTTACGATCATGACCGTGGACCGCCAATTCAAAGTCCACAAGAACATTATTTGCCCAGCTTCTTGCTATTTCAAGGCTGTCTGCTCCGAGGAACTCAACGTAGAGAAATGCTCTGCTCGTCCGGAGCAACCACAGCTGACTCACAACAGGAAACGCCACCGAATAGTATTGGTGTCTCAGAGCCCGCCTCTGTGATCAAGGAGCTGCTGCGAGCCATCTATGGATACAGTCCCAACGTGGCGAAGTTGCTAGAAGATCCCGTTGCTGCTATTCGTCATCTGTGCGAGGTCCTTACCGCTGCCAACAAGGTAGAAATCTTCCACGGGAAGTCATTGGGATCGGTGATAACCATCAATAGTACCAGATCACAAGGATAGAAGATCAGCTCTACGGCGCCATACCAGCCATGGCATTCGAGAAACGCGAGTACCCCCACGCACACCGAATCATTATCGCCATTGGTCAAGTCCTCTTCGAATATCGCAAAATAGTCGCCCTTGTGACACTACAGTGGTATGCAGGGTGGACCACTAAGTTCTTCGGGTGTATCCTCTATGATGATGTCGGGTGGCAACTTCTTACCTTGTCGCCGGACTACTACAAGGAGGTGATGCGCGAGGCGTACGAAGTGTATCACGAGCTGGCAGGAGAGCCTGTGTCCTCACTGGAAGAGATGATCTCGAGTCTTTCCATCGAGGATGGTTGGGAGGGTAGAAAGACTTTGATGCAGAGATTTTTGAAAAGGGGACAGGAGCAAAGCGGAGTGGCGTAGGTGGACAATTTGGCTACAGCGAGATCAGTTGCCCGTGGAGGTCTTGCGGAACATCAGGTAGAACATTTGGCACGCCGAACCAAGTTAGAAATGAGCGTGGTGGTACTAGAGTGAGTCCCGTCGTCTTTCACTTTTGCTTGTTGATGTGAAGCATAAATGACGGCGTTGCAGGGGTGGCATTCGACCACTCAAGAAGTTATCACTTCTTGCTCCATGTCCATTTCCAAATCGACCGCCTCTTCCATTCAGTCCCTATGTTCGCGCAGGAGACACAACCTTGCGCTGTCCCTGAGACGCTTTGGGCTACCGGCGACCGGTGGAGTGACCTGCAAATTGCGACGCCAACGAAGACATTCAAAATGCACAAGAACATCGTCTTTCTTTGAAGCGGCTTGCAAGCGAGATCGGAAGGTACATGGGCTGCATGTGTCAGTGAGGGATATTCTTCACTTCCATATCGAAGCTATGACGCATGTGACTCATTTTCCCGTTTGCACTTGTAGTCGCGACCTCTTTGACCACTTTTCAACTTCAATTTCAAAGTCCTTGACCATCCATGTCAGTCACCACAGCTATGGCTCCTTCAAAGAACCATGGAATCGTTGAGCGATATGTGACCGACCATGGTCTTGAGCAGCTTGTGCCAACAAATGGCCCAGAATGTACAAGACCAGCGAATGGTCAGATCTCACTACTGTGTGGGAGAAACTTCAATCGTGCCCAGAGCTCCTAAAGGACGTCATGCGCTTCGTTGCAAGCGCATCCCGGTGGTGTTGGGCCGATCATTTTGATATTGGGGAGCCAGAGTATCTTCAGGAATCGTAGGCTGGGGACAAAAATGTCGAGCACGAGATGAAATGGGCTGAAGCAAGGCCGTGGGTGCGTGCTTGGTCGCAGGCGTACGTTTTGGACGAAGTGAAAACTTTTATGTGTCTCAAGTCCAGACATGCAGTAGCATACATGCATTAAGAACTCCGAAGATGGTCAGTCTGCCCCGATTAGCACTGAAACATAATGGTGACTGCTCTCCAAGAGGCCCCATGAGCCTCATTTGATCTCAGTCCTCACTTTTCGATGAGCTTCATCACATGCAATCGTGTGAGCCGCGCGGTGATGGCCTGTGCTTCTGTGGGTTGATCCAAGCTCCAGCCGTCACTTCCACGTCTGCCGAACATAGACTGAACGCCAGTCTCGAATCAGCATAAGTCAAACAGCTTCGTTGCAAATACACCTTGTAAGGCGCCGGAGTCCATCAAGGTCATGGCCGACACAGATGCTGTTGCCATTTTAAGAGGGTACCTTTTTTTATCCTCATTCGCACAAGGATACCACTGACATTGCCCGCAGCATGATGCAGAGCGGAAATTGGAATACAGATTTCAAGGTTTCGGCATCGGGCCACACCTTTGATGTCCACAAAAGCATCGTTTGCGAAGCCAGTCCATTCTTCAAGGCAGCCTGCGAGAACGATTGGCGAGAAGCCAAGAGCGGAATCATCGAGCTTCCAGAAGATGCGGATGTTGTCCAGGAGCTCCTCAACCACTGCTATGGCATCCGCGAGAGTGGTCTTCGCAAGCCTGTCCGTCAGTGCGAGATGGTCCCAGCTAGTAGTGACTGCACACTGCTAGACTTGAGGACTCTCATCGCTGCGGAGAAAGTAACAATTTACCTGTCGTTTAAAGCAAGTACAAGAGCTGACATCGGTATGCAGTATCAAATGGACGATCTTTGCGACAATATCCAGGAAGCATTGCTCGAACTCTTTGATGGCCAGAACGGGATGTTCTACGTTGCTCTTGGCACATGGATCTATCAAGAAGGGCGGAAATACGCCCTTCCATCGATCGTTGTCTGTGCTGTCGTCCTGGGCATTGCGAAGGAAATACAGTCCATTCTGTACGACGCGGAAGGGTTTTTGGTGCTGTCAGCTTGCCCAGATCTCTTGAAGGACGTCTTCCGTGAAGTCGCTATGGTCTCCTTAATGGTCAGAGCGGACGGCTTGTGGTATGTGCGGGACTATCTGGAGCTTGAGGATCACGAAAAGGAACGATTGGGATACTGAGTCTATGGTATTCTAGGGGAGAGCATGTTGAGTTGGAATAGCGACACGCTCGAGTATTTCATTGGATTCCACACGGACCGAGAGTATGGTCAGTATTTCAGTGCGGCTGAGGGCAGCAAATACAAAATTTGTTGATGCAGACCTTGCTTTCACGAAGGGGTGTCGTTAGATTCTGAATGGGTTGCCAAGACTCGTGATCCCTGGCACTGTGTTAGAATAATCTTTCCGCCTGATGCTGTCCCTTCTTGTTCGACATCAACACCCATCGGATGCCATAGCACGAATTGCTTGCGATTCGGACGGATAGCGAGGGGTGAGTGGAATGGAGCAGCAGGACCTTTAGTCAGATCTCGACTTTCCTCCTCTGCCAAACCGATACTTGTAGATGTTCGAATCTCGAAAGACATCTGCTTTACATGAGCGAGAACAGGAAGTCTCTGATCTTGACCATGCGGAGATTGCCCCAAAATTCGCGGAAGAGGTCACTCCATCCGAGATTCCTGAGTCCGAGTTTGTGGGCATGTCCGGTGACGATCGATCTGTCAAGACAGTGCAGGACTTCTGCCTCTCAAATTAGGAGTGGCAGAATCGGGATCAAAGAAGGAGCTTCGTTCAGAGCAGTGCTTTTGCTTACATGCCAAGCCTCACATGCCAGGTTAGAGGGTCAAGGAACTTGGCGTGCCACAAGGTAGAGGATGTAAAAGAGAGTTTTTGCACATATTTCAATTTTTGAAGACTGAGACACACGCGGATGCCTCTCCAATCAGGTATAGTCGCTGCCGGACAGCCTACGTCGCCTAGAGTCGAAGCAAAAGATTATATCGCAACCGAACTTCGCTCTACCACCCCAACATCAGCAACTCTCCTTGCCTTGACCATGACTCGATGCTTTATTAAGCTTTCTCGTCTTGCCCTCAAACTGCCCTCACCCGCAGACTGGACGCGGGTATCACGCCATTCAATAAGCGTAGTCCTCATTGCTTTGTACAGTTTCTAGACGCATAGCTGATCCTGACGACAGTATGGCTTGGCTGCAAATATACGATGCGCCTCCTGCTCTACAATAGTTCGTGTGGAGTGTCAGGTGGGACTCTAAACAGCATCAGATGCTGATGAGGCGCGGGGAGGACGATCACGTTCCGGCCAGGCATCACCAGCTGGCTTTGCTACAAAGACACCGCTCCTTCAGCATCCATGGCGTTTCATTGTAGCTTGTCGAGCTACACGTGACTTGTAGGCACCTGTCGACGCTATTGATGGAGAAGACGGGCGGCCGCGAGACATGAAGTAGGCAGTAGGCAGTAGGCAGTAGGCAATATCATCTTCGGTAGACGGAAAGCTTTCGTGTTGTTCGCAGCTTCCACTCTTTGTCGCCGGATTCATCATTGGGAAGGAAGGTAAGTGGGCCTGCGCTCGGGCCGGGCCAGGCCGTCGAGCTCTGTCTACCTATAAAGCTGCGCAGCTCGCTTCTCTCCACGAGTGACGATGGTACGAGAGCTTCACGCGCCAGCAGTTGCACAATATTGCACGCCGTCCACGCCCGCACAACACCACACTGCAACAACGCGACCTGCATCAGCCACCCCAATTCCACCTGCAACTCCATTGCCATCAGCATCATCACCAATTGCGCGCGCGTGTTTGACTCAGCGACACCAAGCTCGGCAAAAGCCCGACCTTGAATGCACCCGGCCACATTGAAGTCATGCGACCTCACTCGTAGATGAATCTGTGCTGCTTGCGCTACATGTAGTGTCACCCCGACCTCCCTCCGTCGCTCACCAAACCCACCCTTTCCTCGCCTTCCCGCCTCGTGCGACGAGACCATGTGATTGTTCGCCTCCGCGCAGCACACCCAACCACACCCAATGCGCCTGTTCACCCCAGATAGCCTCCTGTACCCGATCACGGTTACGAAACTGTTGCGGCAGGAGGGCGACGACATCGACATCAACGCGCCGCTCTTCTGGTACGAGTACAAGACCAAAATAGAAGAGTTCGACGACGATATCAGAGACTACAAGGTCAACGAGCGATCGCAATATGGCTCTTTCGAGAGCGAGACCGAAGGCAAATTATCCACCTTCAACGTGCACGTAGGCCAGGTCATCAGGGGTCGGACGTTCGTGGCCGACGTGGAGGAGCCATGCAAGCACGACGTGCAGTTCGGCAATATTTGCGCCAATTGCGGCAAGGACTTGACAAGCCTCGCAACATACAACTCCACACAATCTGCCACGGATCGCGCGACTACGAATATCGTGCATGGTCGGCAGGATCTGCTGATTTCCGCTGGAGAAGCGGCCAGAGTGGATGAAGAGGGCAAGCGCAGACTGCTTCAGTCGCGCCGGCTGAGCTTGGTCGTCGATCTCGATCAGACCATCATCCACGCTTCTGTCGAGCCTACCATTGCCGAATGGCAGAACGACCCTTCTAACCCGAATTACGAAGCACTTCAGGACGTGCAGAAGTTCCAGCTGGACGACGACAAGCCGAACACGTGGTACTATATCAAGCCGCGACCAGGCTTGAAGCAGTTTCTGGCCACCTTGTCCCAGATTTACGAAATGCACATCTACACCATGGGCACGCGCGCCTACGCCGAGAGTGTGGCCAAGATCATTGACCCCGACAAAAAGATATTTGGCGATCGCATCCTTTCACGCAACGAGAGCGGAAGCATGACAGCTAAGAACTTGAAGAGGCTGTTTCCCGTCGACACGAGGATGGTGGTCATCATCGATGATCGCGCCGACGTGTGGCACTGGACATCGAACCTCATCAAAGTCAATGTTTTCGAGTTCTTCGTGGGCATCGGTGACATTAACAGCAGCTTTCTGCCCAAACGACCCGAATTGGAGGCCCGGAAGTCCGTCGCGCCGAAAATGGAGAGAACGCCATCCAAGAAATCTGCCTCAGACGATAGCATTACTGAAGCAGATTCGAATGAAAACTCGCCTGCCAGCAGTCCGTCAACCGCGCCTACCACGCCTCCCCAGGCCAATGGCGAAGTATCAGCTGTTGAGCAGATGGTGTCAATGGCTGGCAAGCAAGATGCTCAAAGCATCAAAGAGAAATCAGAAGAGCAAGAGCAGACAATTGCCGAACAAGTCGAAGAGAGACCCATGCTGAAGAAGCAGCAAGAGCTTGAGAGATTAGCTAAAGAAGAAGAGGCCAAGGAGTCCACGAAAGATGACGAAGCGAAAGAGTCGCCAGCAGTAGAAGCAACAGGAGAGCTTCTGGCAGCAAATGGCGCGAACAAGGAAACGTCCACGGAGCCAGTGCACCACAAGTACCGACACAACTTGTTGGCCAATGACGATACGGAGCTCATGTACCTCGAACAAAGCCTTCGCAGCGTGCATGATGCATACTACGATGAGCTCGACAAGAATGCTTCGGGCACTAAGGGTGGCCGGATCGCAGAGTTGCGGCCAGGTCACAGCAAGAAGCGGTCCATTGATGATCTTGAGAATATCCCCGATGCTGCAGCCATCATGGATCGGATGAAGGCAAAAGTGCTGTCGGGCGTGCATCTTGTCTTCTCCGGTGTGGTTCCACTTGGCGTAGACATCCACTCTCATGATACTGCCGTCTGGGCTAAGAGCTTCGGGGCTACTGTCAGCGAAAATATCACCAAGAAAACCACACATGTGATCGCGTCTCCCGAGCGACGAACAGCCAAAGTGCGACAGGCCGCGAAGAAGTCCGGCAGGATCGCGATTGTCAGCCAACACTGGCTTCACGCTTGCTTTGCGCAGTGGAAGAAGGTCGACGAGAATCCGTACCGCATCCATTCCGATGCGCCGGCGAACGGCACGGCTGGCCTGCCTGATAGCTTCGAGGGCCACGAGTACCAGCTTTCCGAGTCAGATGAAGACGCAGCTCAGACCGAAGACGAAACGGATGCGGAGACACCTAAGGGAAACGCCAACGGCCTGACTTTGGACATACCACCTGACGTGGATACTGATTCTGACGAGTGGCTCAAGCATGCTCCGACACTCGATCGTCAAGACAGCAGTCCTACCAAGGAGGAGGCACCAGATAAGTGGGATGATTATGATGCCGAGTTTGAGGAGTTCATGGACGGCGAGGACCTCGATACAGATGCTGAGGACTCACAGAGTGACCGCACAGACGACGCGGATCATCCGGAAACGCCGCGTCGTCATCGCAAGCGAAAGGCGGGAGATGGCGTGGGCGAAAATGAGAGCGATGCTGAAGGCAGCCGGTTGCAGAAGCGGAAGAAGGAAGCCATGGAGCGGACGTCTTCTCTGACCAACCTTGTAAAGCAGGACGGCACGACACCTACTGCCACCACTGATGGTGCTGTTGGTGCCGACGACGAAGAAGAAGAAGAAGAAGATGATCTTGATTTGGAAGCAGCTCTCGCGGCCGAGATGGAGCGGCAGAGCAGTGAAGATGCTGAAGCCGAAGCGACTTCTTGATTGCGTTCGATTGATTGCTGGGAGAACAGGCGCTGGACAGGATGATTTGGGTACTAACGGCTTGACTTGCATAGCAACAAGGAGTTGGCGGCCATGATGAAATGATGAAGCAAGCACGCATGCATGTATGCATGCATTTTGGGGGAAGTGGTGTAACCAAATAACTCATACCCAAACCACTCGACACCAGCAGACAGGATGAGAGACAAGACAAGACGTTTTCCCTGCATCGTCGATCGAGACATGCCAATGGCTTCTTTTCACTTGTGATATATCTTGATCGTTGCGTACTAGCAATCTCGGCTTTGTCGGGGCAATGGTGATTGATGTTCGCATAGTTGCAGGTGACAGGAGGTGCTTTCTGGGAGTACGGCGCCGGTGAGAGGTAGCCAGGTAGTTCCTGGTATGGGCGGCTCATATGCCAGGACCCCATTCGATGTCGGCCTCTTCCTGCACATATCTCCACTTGGCGGACAAGTCAGCGGCTGGCGCGGGGCAGCCTCCGGACGCTGTGGCGGAGACGGCGTAACGGCGAGCTCGACAAGGCTGAACCAGAGATCTCATACTGTCGTGCGCGCCTCACTCCAAGAAGGATTCCTTGTGGCCCGTCCGTCGACATCACAGGCGAATTTCGTGCCCTTCAAGTTCACTTGCAGTCGAACACGTGCGCGGCGCTACATCACTACATACTACACTGACAGCGCATGCTCACTGTCACCACTCCACTACCACCCACTAGTAGACATCGCATGGTGACGCTGAGCGACCGCGCGCCCTTCTTGTTCTATGATTGACATAGCCTGCAACACTATACTACACTTGTGCCTGGGCAAGTCTGCTTTCCCGCCGCGACTGTCGAGGTTACGAGTGGAAGAGCAGCGCGAGAGTCTGAAGAGCTGGGAAGACACACCAGCAGCGGATAGGCATGGCCACGGCGGTCGCGACTCAGACCGAGACGCAGCAACCGGAGGCGCAGAAAGTGCAACGCGCCGACCGCACCGAAATCGAGCAGAAAAGCAAAGCCTCCTTCAATGCGCTCTCAGAAGAGCTGAAAGGCGAGATCGTAGAGCGGGTGAGCTCCAGCACAGCATGTCGCGCTGGAAAACTACCGCTCGAGATACTGATCCTGTCTGCTAGGTGATCCGCCCGTCCGACCTCAAGAATGTATGCCTTGTATCGAAACAGCTGCATTCGCTCGCCGTTCGCCCTCTATATCGCAATGTCGCACTCGACCTGGGCAGCAACAACGACAACCGCCTGACGGCCTTCGTCAACCCTCGTAATATCGGTCTCAAACACATTCGACAGCTACGGCTGTACCTCGCCGAAGTGCGGGACAAATGCAATCAAGAGCAGCAGGCACAATTTGCGACTCGCATGATCCTCGAGTTCTTGCCAGAAGACACGCTTGAGGAGTTCAGGTAAGCTTGATGTATCCGATCAACTCCAAGAAAGACTTGCTGCTGTCAGAAGTTCTTTCTTGATGTTTTGTGGAGAATCTTGTGAAAGTTGACCTGCTGATGCTAACCAGCTATTACCGCAACAGCTGGTGTCCATGGCGACCCTTCTCAACCGACAACCTCTTACTCCTCTACAAGCGCCAGCGGAAGATGAAATGGCTGGAAGTTATGGACCTCGATCGCGATGTCCTTCCAGAGCTCAAGAAGAATGCGAAGTTGCAGCAGAACATGTTCACGCATGCAAGAAAGCTGGCACTGTACCCCGAGAATCGCGAGACACTGAATCTCAGTGGCTACTTTGTGGAGAAGTGCAAAGATCAACTGGAAGAGCTGATCGTGCATTGTCACTGGCATGACCTTAATTCTGGAAGCAATATTGAGAGTCGGGAGCTGAACGATTCTGCTACAGAACCAGGACTGCTTTTGAGAAGTATCTTTGGCCATTTGTTGCCATTTGAGCAGTGCACACCATTCAAGAGCTTACGAAGTCTGCGGCTGCATAAGGTGGGGCTCAGACATTGTGCAGACACTTGGTGCAAGTTCATCAACTTTCACGATCTGGAGTATCTGCGACTGTACCACTGTACGGGCGCGGACACTCTGCTTGGGCAGCTAAGCAAGTCAAGTCATTTGCCCAAGAACTTGAAGGTGCTAGAGTTTCAGCACAGAGACAACTCAGACAACGAAGCTCTTCTAGCCCTGGACGCTTTCCTCTGCCTGGTATCTGGTCTACGAGATCTGGTGATTGACCTTGCAAATGTCAAATCCATGCCGGCCGCAGCAGGTGTGGTGCGACATGGCAAGACGCTCGAATTGCTGAATGTGCACTGCGCACAAGATTCGCATGCCACATCTCTAGCTTCAGACTGCGACAACGAGGAGCTTGTGTGGGACACGGAAGACTTCGAGAAGATCTGCAAAGCGTCGAAAGACATTGAGCAGCTGTCTTGTGCATGGCCGCATACGAGCCTCATCCGAAGTCCTAGCGAGGAGTGGAAAGCTTTCGAAAGCTCGTGCGGACATCTCAAGAACATGGTCACGCTACACATCACGACCTGGCCCAGCAACAAGCCTAGCACGCAATTACTCCCTAGAATGGTCTATGAGAATTTGCTGCAAGACTTGGCGCAGCGAGGCTTCGATATGGCTGCGGGCACGAAGACGTTTCCCACTTCAGCTGTGGCAGATGACAGCGATGACGAAGATGAAGCTTCCGCCGCGAACACGAATACGAGCGAGGATAACACAGATTCACAACCCGCCAAACTCCGACTCATCGCTTTCGGAACTTCAGATAAGATCTACGAACGCGAAGACTCGAAGAACCAGACCATCTTCCTCCGATCAAGCTGCGTCGACGCAGACGGCAAGATCAAGCCGTACGCTGCACCAATAGGCTGGTGCGCGAGACAGTTCGTCGAGCCTCGAAGCGAAGTCTTGGACTTTGTACTACATCGCTCTGGAGATCGGGATAATCATCCTCCTGTGAGTGACTACCATGAAGGACGAGTCAGGAGTGGTTGGGGAGGGGTCGGAGATGAAGATGAGTAAGTCGTTCCCTCGCGGGCTTTTGATCTTGTTTTTGTGCTTATCAGTCTTGCTTACAGCGTATGATTTGTAGAAGGGAGTATTGGTATGTGGACTGACGACCGGCTTCTTTTTGCGAAAATTACAGATTCGTGATCGATTAGCGCGCGATTGCTGAAGACTTCGGCATCGAAGAAGACCTCTAAGGGTGTGGTGTGGTGCTATCCTCCGCCGCTACAGAAGGAGTGAGGTGGATCCATGGCTCGGTATGATTATATGAGTATATGAATATTAATTTGGGACGAACGTTATGAAAAAGCTGAGCAGCACACACACACACACACCTTCATCACACAGTTTGCAGAAGAAGAAAAAGAATGAGATTTTCCGAGGTTCTGATATGGTATGATGATACCCATGGGCATTTGGCCGGTGGAGGTCCTTTTCTCGAGCTATTCGGATGAGTAGATAGGTGAAAGGGAATGGAGTGAGTTGGTATTGAGGCCGCTTTCTGGCTTTGTGCGTTCCGTCTGAGGTACTCTTGCAGCGTGATCGATTCACGGTGAAGCTAACAAATCATTCTTTCTGCTTGCCGAATCTAGTCCGTTCACTACCTTTTGATCGGCCTGTGTCATCAACGGACATGTCCCTCTTCTCTGCACTGATAGAGCGCAATGGTGCTCTTTGACTGTCTGATGTCAGGGTGTGCAGGAAGCAATGTAGTCCTCTCGCCATGGGAAAGATGCTTTTGTGTGCTGACAGCTGTGCTTACGGCGAGCGACTGTCGCCAAAGACAGCTGTAGCACTCTCCCATTGAACGATCATCTCGAGGCCTCCAGGATAGCCTCAAGCTCCTCGGCCGACAATTGTTTACTGCTCGTACCATTCTTCGAAGGCGTCTTATACCCATCAACATTAACATCCGCAGTCTCCGCAGCAGTCATCGCCTGTCCCGGATTCCGCAGAGTTTGGATCTGCGGCGGCGTCTTTCCCGAGAAGAATCGATTCGGTGGTCTCGGCAATCCAAGATGTTCTCTCAGCGTCGTTCCTGTATACTCCTTCCTGAAAATTCCCCGTCTCTGTAATTCAGGCACAACACGCTGTGTGATATCGTCCAGCCCTTGTGGCAAATATGGCATTACGCAAGTGAAACCATCGCATGCTCCTTCCTCTAACCACTTTTGCATACCGTCTGCGATGCTTTGAGGTGTTCCGACCCATGCGAGTCCGGAGTAGCCTCCGTATCGCTGAGCGAGTTGGCGAACTGTCAGGCCTTCTGAGTCTGCCAAACGGATCACGGATTCGCGGGCAGTGTGTGAGGCATTCGTGGGTGGCAGTTCCTGCGGAAGAGGAGCATCTGGCTCGAATTGTGTAGCATCGCAGCCAAGCGCAATTGACAGGGAGGCAATGGCACTGTCATAGTGAACAAGTGAATCCAGATTGAGTCTTTTCTGTTGAGCCTCCTCAACAGTATCTCCGACGATAATCATAGCAGCTGGCAAGATCTTGATGTGGTTTGGATCTCGTCCTGCCTTCTGGGCTCGATCTTTAATATCTTTGTACAGTGTCTGAGCGCCATCCATGTCTTTGGGTGAGCAAAAGACTGCTTCTGCAGTCTCTGCTGCTAGTTGTCGTCCAGGCTCGGATTGACCAGCCTGTACTATGACGGGCCATCCTTGGACTGGTCTGGCGATGTTCAGTGGTCCTCGAACATTTAGGTCGTCTCCTTTATGGTTGAGTACATGCATCTTCTCGGGATCCATGTAAAGGCCGCTCTCGCGGTCTCTTGGGAAGGCATCATCTGCGAAGGAGTCCCAGAGACCGGTGACCACGTCATAGAATTCTCGTGCGAGCTTGTATCGATTGGAGTGCTGCATGTGTTCCTCTTGGCCAAAGTTCTTGGAGCTTTCAGGGTTGCCGGTGGTAACGATATTCCAAGCGGCTCTGTGCATATCATCAGCTTCGAAATGACAGCCGTAGCAATCGACCCAGTGCTTTATACTGGATATCAGCTCTGAGACCACTGAAGCCATACCTTCCATTACTGAGGTGGTCCAAGGATGCAAATCGTCTTGCAATATGATATGCATGGTCGTAGGTGGTCGATGCTGTCGCGGCTAATCCTATTCTTTCCGTGCATTGAGACAAAGCTGATAGTAAGGTGAATGGTTCAAAAGACGTAGTCGTATGGCTGCGTTTCAATGCTTCGACAGGCATGTTCAGCACGGCCAAATGGTCTGCCATGAAGAATGCCTACGATGGTGAGCTTGTAAGTCAAAGACCACCTACTGCAGTTCAATCTCGCATACATCGAACTTGGCAGCTTCCAGCTTCTGAATGAAGGACTTCAGGTGCTGCAGGTTGAAGTTGGCATCCGCATAACTGCCGGGATATCTCCATGCACCTGTGTGAAGCGACACAGGCCGCATGAAGGCTGTCATATGCAGCTGCCTCTGCTCAGACATCTTGGCGACAGTCCGACGCTCGTTCTCGGTACTGAAAGATGACTCTGGGATAGCAATGGCTGAGATCAATGGTATAGATAGGTATGCTTGGAGTGGCAGACCAGCATTCATAATGCATTGCCAGGGATGACAAATGATGTGATCTCACCCACCGTATCTCCGTCGCCATACCGCAACCACTTCACGTGAGGCAGAATTGTCATCATGTTCATCGCCGGGTGGGGGAGTTGATATGGAGCTGATGTTTCCAGCCTATGCAGTGCTTTGCTTGCGGATCCCTTCTCGCTGCCGCCACTGCTCGGACGACACGCCAAGCCTGCGCTATCTCTTGCCCAGATACTGTACCAAGCAAATTGAGCGTGGACGTGGTTCAATTGCGAACGACGATACGTCCACTGTATCCGAGCCAAGAAACGTGTTGCCCACGATACAATGCTTAGTGGTGTCGTCGGGCTTTGGTGCTCGGTCATTGCCTCGAGATGGCTAGTCGTCGGCCTGCAGAGGAGCCTCCATCTGCTGGGCACCACCGCGATGGCCATTGAAAAGGCATCGGAATCCATGGGCATGCATTGAATTCATTGCCACTGCCCTCAGACAGCGATTGGAACTCAGGACTTGCTCTGGGAGGCCACATTGCAGAGATGCGGTCAACATGGGAGCTCTGTGTGGTCGCCTTGTCGTCGGCTTCAGTCTCAGCTGAAGATGTACTGTACAGTGAACGGCGGTTACAAAAGCGTTTCATCGATGGACATGGCAATTGGAACCAATCCTTCTTCCACATTAATGATGTTCATGCGCATCTGGACGAGTTTCGATCATCAGGGACGGACTGCACAGGTGAGAACTCTAGCCAAAAGGTCAGCTGAAGTCTTACTTGGACCAGATCCTGGAGACGGCTGCTATGGCGGGTATGCCAGAATCTCTACAGTAATTAACGAGCGCAGACCAGTGTTAAACAGCAGTCTGTTCCTCAATGCCGGAGACGAGTTTCAGGGCACGCTATTCTATACGTACTACGGCGGCGAGAAGATTGCGGAGACCATCAACCAACTTGGCTTCGATGGCATGACGCTAGGAAATCACGAGTTCGATGGAGGCGACGACATGCTGGGCGACTTTCTCGAAAACTTGACATTCCCTATCATCTCAGCCAACATTCAGTCCGGACATCCAGTTTTGAACCGGACTATCAAGCCATACCACATCTACGAAGACTTTCAGCTTGCTGTCATTGGTGTCACGACCGAGAGTACGCCAGACATTTCCAGTCCAGGCGAGAATACCACCTTCTCCGATGTCCGAACTGCTGTTCAAAACACCATCGACCTGATTCGTGATACCACAAACATTACCAGGATTGCAGCTCTCACTCACATCGGCTACGAAGAGGATCAAGCACTTGCGCAGAATACGACTGGGCTGTACCTGATCATGGGTGGACACTCGCATACTCCCCTGGGCACTGGCGAGGGCGAGGAGGGACCTTATCCCACTATTGTCCGGAATCTGGATGACGAAGAAGTCTTCATCGTGACTGCATACAGATGGGGCGAATATTTGGGCTACATCGACGTGACTTACGATGAAGAGGGACGTATACTAGAGTATCATGGCGGCCCTATTCACATCACAAATACAACTGCCCAGAACGAGACTCTCCAAGCACAGATAAAAGAGTGGCGTGGACCTTTTGAGGCATTCGCTGCTGAAGAGATCGGTATTTCAAATGTGATCCTCGACCAGGAGACATGTCAAGAGCAAGAGTGTCTACTTGGCGACTTCATGGCCGATGCAATGCTCGCTTACAGGCAGAATGAGAGCGATACAGTCGACTTTGCTCTCATCAACGCTGGAGGCATTCGAGCCACTATCGATGAAGGACCGATCACTCGTGGTGACGTTCTTACAAGCTTTCCGTTCGGCAACTCTCTGGTGGAAATCACGATGAGTGGCGGCGACCTCTGGAACGTTCTTGAAGGCATTTTCTCCGGTGTCAATCCTGTCAACAGCGAAGAGGTGACCAGCTTCTTGCAAGTCAGTCAAGGTATCCAGATTGAATATAACCCGGAGAACGACAATGGAACGAAGCTCGTCAGCGTATCGATCGGAGACAGTGACCTGGATCGTGAGGCTCAGTACAATATCGTAACGCTCGATTTCCTTGCAGGAGGCGGCGACAACTTCTTTGCCACGCCATTCGAAGACGCAATCACGCTTGACACACAAGATGAGGTCCTCGTCGCTTACATTCGGCAACAGTCTCCTGTAGACATTGCGCTCGATGGTCGCATATCGGCCGTCAATGGTACGTCCAGCTCCAGTGCCGGAGGCAACGCCACTGAAGGCGAGACTGATGAAGATGCAACTGGCAGGAACAGCACCAACACGTCTGGCGAGAGCGCTGCAACCCGCCATGTCAGCATAAGAACCACTGTAGCCATGACTGGTGTCCTTGCTTGCATATTCTCAATGCTGTGAGTAGGCAGAACATTAGGCACCTTGCGCAGAAGGTTTCCAGCACGTAGAGCCCTTAGGGGTCCGGAGAGGTCTAAGATTAGCTACGATAAACGGCTTAGGTTATGCACAGAGGGACCTGTTATCCTTAAATTATGAAGGCTAAGCAGGGCTAAAGGATCATCATTCGAAATTGAGCACAGGTAATAGTATAAGCTTAAGCAGTTACCCGTGCTCAACTTGACTATTAGGTATAATCCTTCATCCTTTAGACTGTGTCCCCTAAAGGCGTTGTTATCCTGTCTTATCGTTTGGATATCCGGAAGAGACTTTAAGCCACTTTGCATAAAGGAGATTACAAGACAGTAACCCTCCGGTAGTACCCCTAAGGTCCGAGCGTCGCAAACTCTCTGCGCAAGGTGCCTATTATCATGACAATGAAACATCGTACAGTGTACACCTGCATCAACCTTTCATGTGCGAACCACTTACTGCCGAGGCTCAACTCCGCTCTCCAATGGGGGTCTAGCTCAGCGGCTCAGCCATGCTCCACGCGAACCATTGTTTGAATGGAGGCCGTTTGTATGGAGATGACAGCCTCTTAGCCGTAATTGCATCACCAAGCGAGTCCTTTGTTCGCTCAGCGCTGAGACCTCGCCTCGCATCCAACCTCGTCTTACACGGCAGATGACTGCTTACTGCAGTCGACATGTCGTGCTACTATCCTAGGAGGGGTAGGTGAGGTGGTGCCCGACAGTAGAGAATCAGCTCTGCAAAGAGTTCTGCTATTTTCAGATCCGTAGCATTAATTTGAGAGGAAATGAACGACCAGGGCAAGACCACTTCGGCAGGCTTCGGTAACAAGAGCGACGAGGATCCGCTAGCTCTTCACAATCTGCCTACACGCGATGGATCGGTGTCGCAACATGAGCACGCACAGCAAGAGACCTTACCTCCAGGAGAGAAGCAGAGAGGCCATGGTGATAGCCTCGATTTGCATACTACCTCTTCGGCTGTCCAGCACGCTCGACAAAGACTGGGACTTCATCCCACTGCGCCTATTATCGAGGCGCATGATACAGCTCAGCATGCGGATCTCCGATGGACAAAAGTACGAGGTGCGCTGAAAGAACCTCTTGCTGAATTCTTCGGGGTTATGATCATGATTTGCTTCGTATGTCTTCTCACGTATCGTCGACATTGCTCTTGACTTATATTGCCTAGGGCGATGGCAGTGTAGCACAAGTGCTTCTGAGCGCAGGCCAGGCAACAGCTCCAGGCGGCGATGGATTTGGCAACTATCAATCAATCAGCTGGGGCTGGGGTTTAGGAGTCATGCTAGGCATATATATCGCTGGAGATAGTGGTGCTTACCTGAACCCAGCTATCACCTTGACCAACTGTCTCTTGCGAAAGCTACCTCTTCGCCGCTTCCCGATCTACTTCCTGGCACAATTCCTGGGAGGCTTCGTCGGAGCTGGGATCGTGTACGCGAACTACATCAACGGCATCAATGCATTCGAAGGAGGCAGTGGATTGAGAAGCGTGCCTCCAGCTCCCAACGCAACAGCTGCCATATTCTGCACGTACCCGCAAGACGATCTGACCAAAGCGAGTCAATTCTTCAGCGAGTTCATCGCGAGCAGTATTCTCATGTTCGTGATCTTTGCTCTGAAGGATGATAGCAACAAGGGAGCATTCTCGGCGAGTGGGAACTGGTTTCCTCTGGCATTATTCTTCTTGATCTTTGGTCTCGGAGCTTCATTCGGCTGGAATACAGGGTACGCAATAAATCTCGCTCGAGACTTTGGTCCTCGCTTAATGTCGTATGCGGTTGGCTATGGACATGAGGTGTGGTCTGCAGGAGGATATTACTTCTGGATACCGATGGCAAGTACATACAAAGCGGTCAGCAATCAAGCTCGAGCTGACACCGGTAAATGCAGGTCGCTCCGTTCTGTGGCTGTCTTTTTGGAGGTGTCTTGTACGATCTCTGCATTTACACTGGACCTTCTCCAATCAATACTCCATGGTTCGGATTAAAGGAGCTCTTGAAGCCGCGGGAGGCGCTGGAGCAGAGAATCGAAGCTCAGAAGAAAGATGGCATAGTCTAGAAGCTTAGTGACCATGCTTAGTGCGAAGCATCTCACGCTGCACGCCGTGCGGCAGCGCATCCTGCAAGCGGAATGTTCCATATCTCAATATATCGATCGTAACTGCAGCCTCGTTGCTTACTTGACGGAGGTCGGTTCCCAGTGCCTCGGTACTACCAGATTTCGAAGACCGCTATTGTATGCATGCAGAGCTGGTATCTGTGGATTGTGGCTGGTGCGGAGACTGCGGGAGTCTAGATCTTACTTCGCATGTGCCGTCTGCCTCGAGGTATAATGTATTACTCGGAGAGACCACGTAAATTTGAGTGTTGTTGCTGCGTATGACAAGCAATTCTTCTTCGGTGCCTTGGGTGGAGTTCCCCAACAGTTTGCACTGCCCGCATATGCCTACCAAAGGTTTTCGTCTTTGCCGTCGACTTCCGACCTCTCCAATTTTCCTCTCCAGTGCTCACGTGCTCCTGATGCATCGTTGATCTTAGAGCCGGTTGCACATGAAAAATGTTGCACGAGCTGCATATCTGATTGCGTGAAGTCGCGTGAAATGTACAAGCTCTTCTGCTTTGCTTGGAGTTGAAATACTCTGCTGTCGATTGGTCGTATGGATAAATCTTGGGAGGCAAAGAGCACTTAAGTAAGCTCCTGCATGTATTCACATTACACATAGATGTCCACGAGATTCAAATTCCATGGTCAAGAAAGAACGCTCACCACTCCAAAAACACCGTCCCCCCGAGACGCCGTGCAGCATGCGCGCGTACAACATCATCTTTTCTATCATCATCGTGGACGCAACTCTGGGTTGGCCTTATCTTTTAGAGCTTTCGCAGCATCTGCCTCTCCAATCGGCCGTCTCGTCTCTGGATCGAGTGGTGGGAGGCCCTTGGCTTTTCGGTCCTCGTCTTCAGCCTTGTTCTTCTCTTCTTCCTCCAATTTGCGCTTGTCTTCCGCCTCTTTGAGTGCGACCTGTCGGATCTTCTCTTCTGGTGTGAGTTTTTCAAATGCGGCGGTGTCCTCGTCCCATTTGCGTACGCATTCGGCATTCCAATTGCACTTCTCGACTTCGCCGAAGATTGGGTGGTTGAAGCGTGGATGTGCTGGGGAAAACGTTAGCTCTTGCGAGGGTATTCATGACGCGATTTGCGCGATTGACTTACTGGTGGGCCAGCCGGAGGCGTGGTAGTGGTGCTTGACAAGTGCCTGCTTCGTGTCGTGTGTTCCAGAATCAGAGTGTCCTTGTCCAGCAGCGAAAGCCTCGACAGTCAGCACCAACACGCCTCCGACAAGTACAGACTCGCCCAGGTCGTGGAACTCGTCCCAGGTGACTTCGCGACCCGTTCGCGTTTTGATGTCTTCGAGAATGGCGTTCGTGAAGGCGGACGGCCCGGTACCGCTGATAACCTGGTCGAAGTCGAGCTTAACTTGCGAGATTGGTACGCCTTGCTGCATTGCAACGCCGCGGAGCCACACGATGATGTTCTCAACAAGCTTCATCATGACCGGGAGTCGCGGCTTGCACATGAATGTCCATTGGCAGAATGACTTGCATTTCGTGCCGAGTACTGGGTGCATCGCGAATTCTGGTTGATCGATCTCCACGCCCACAACCATGTCCACATCCTTCTCTTTCCAGCGTGGTGGGATGAATTGGTTGATGCCGCGCAGAGCCTCAACGTCGATGTCTGTGTATACACCACCCTCGATGTACATGATCATATATCGGAGGAGATCGGCCTTGATGATACGCGCTGTAAGTTCGCGATACACGTAGACGATGTCTGGTCGATTGAGGCCATCGGGACCGAAGTGTGTCTCGACATAGGCCATGTCGTTCTGGTCGGTGAGAACCTCGTATCTGTAGTCTGGGTTCTTCGCAATCCAGGATTGAGCGACATTGTGGTCTCGCTCTTCGAATTTGAGAGGATCGACTTTCCACGTCTGCCAGATCTTCCGCGGGAAGTGCTTCGGTCTGTTCTCGAACAGTCCAGGGACTGCCTTTTTCGCGGTGCCCGAGATGAATACCAGGAACAAACATATCGCTATTAATCCTGGTATTATGCGTTGTATCTGCTTTGGCATTCCAATCTGAGGCATTGGAGGCATGTACTTTTTTGGTGTCGTCGGCTTCTCCAGGAAAGACTCCTTCTCGGGCAGCTTCTCGTCGTTCGCCATGATGCGGTTTGGAGACCACGAGCGAGCACGCGTTAGATTGAAGACGGGTAGCTTGAATTGCATGGCAATGCGGTGCTGAAGGTTGGAGGTGTGCGCTATACAAGCTTGTTGACAGGTGATCATGAGCGAGGGACACAGAGCATCTCCTCACGCGAAATCGTGAAGTGAAAGAGGATGGTGGTTGCGCGAACGTCTAGCCGACCGGATAAGTGCAAAGCATGTCGGACGCCATCCCTACTGGGCGTGTTTCCTGAAGAAGGTCATGATGGACGCGGACGGAGGGGTGGGAAAATGGGATTCGCTGCTACCGAACATGCGTAAGTGGCAGCCAGCTGCTCGATATCAGGACACCGGCCAAACTCAAACAAGCGCGGCAGACGTGCCCACTGCCCTGATTGGCACTGGGGTTGTTGTAACTTGTGGCCAATGGGTCAACGGTGGCGAGCGTGCGTCGCCTCTGGGTCTTTCACCGTTATGCCGCATATTGCAGACTCAGAGACTGTTCTACGTATGATACGAGGCATGTAAAAATCGTGTCAAAGTGTTCCAGACATCACAGCGGTCGTTCAATACTCTTCATCAATTGATTGCGAAGTTTTTGCTCTCAGCGAAGACCTCAATGCAGGGTGCACTCCAATGATCCATGCAGCTGCAATGCGACGTACCGATTACTTGTCTCGCACCGAGGCAGGCTGCGCCGGTCGAGATCGACATTGTTCATGCGGCGAGGCGGGCACTACTGCAGGTTATGGTGTACAGCTATGGCCTTCACATGCCAGCGTCCGCGGCGTTCGTTTCCATTGGAAAGCGGCAATGGCATGAAGCCTCGGTGGTGCGGTGTGAAGGATGCACAGTTCCACGATCGCGTGCAGCCTGCCAGCCTGCCAACTCTGGCCTCACAGCCTGAAC
This sequence comes from Pseudocercospora musae, assembly GCA_001578225.1. Classification (NCBI taxonomy): domain Eukaryota; kingdom Fungi; phylum Ascomycota; class Dothideomycetes; order Mycosphaerellales; family Mycosphaerellaceae; genus Pseudocercospora; species Pseudocercospora musae. The sequence goes on along the minus strand of LFZO01000117.1, from coordinate 7,381 downwards.
AGTGCAATTTTGATAGACCACCAGTGACAAGCTTGATTAATTGCCGTCGTCTTACTATTAGGCCCCTTGGCATGATCTCGGCGCCCCTAGTGCACGACATCATACATGTGGTTGGCCCATTTCCGGCATTTCATTTTGGCGTGGAAAGGCGGCGACGACTGGACGCTTCGTACGTCGACTCGAGTGTATCATGAGGCAGTGCGTTACGCATCTGTGGAGGAGTGAATACATTATTCTGGAATCTGGAGTGAACGAATCTTGATCGACGCAGGAGCCGAAGTGGATTAACGTAATGGCGCCAAACTCTCGCGCCGAGGCCCACAGGTGCGAGCCTGAGGCCCCTCTCTGCTCGGCTACTCACCCGGGGCGAACAGGACAGGTTTCGAACTTTCGACGCGACGCCTCAATTTCGATAATAAAATAACTAGTCGGCCGCACTCCATCTATCGATATGCAGCTACACGTCCGCTGGCTTCCACTTAACTGCACACTGCCTTCGCCATCGCCATCGCCATCGACCACGACGCTACCTCAGCGCGCCTGGCCTGGTCTTGCTATATCGATATCGCCGCCGCAGTCTGTCACATGCGAACGTCGAACGTCGTAGCATCCATCCATCGTAGCTGCTCGACCGCTGACCTCATATTGTCTCCTTCGTCTTGCATTCTCGCGTGCACACCAGCTTGAATGGGTTTTCACGACAACGGCAGACAGTCCACGAAAATGAAGGAGGAAATCCTGGAGAATGGCGACATGGAACCCGTACGACTGACTCTGCTTGCCCAAGATGACGAGGAGCGTCAACAACCGCAAGGCGAGAGACCGCCGGTGGTCGTGCGCTTTACCGACATCGCCGACAGGCTGATGGAATGGAGAGAGCCAGCTGCAAACATGCTCGCGCCGGCAGCGAAATATCTGGCCCCCGCGGCAGGTCTGGTGGCGCCTCTGGCAGCAATGTTCAGGCCATCATTCCTACCCAAGACCGGAGGCAAAGGCAAGCTGAGAGCAACTGCGTACCTGGATGGACTCAGAGGATTCGCGGCGCTGATGGTGTTTTGCCTCCATCATCAAATGTGGGCTCATGCATTTGCCGGAGGCAGCATGTATCTCGAGAACGGCTTTGGGTTTGATGGCAACTACTACTTCGGCGCATTGCCTGCTGTACGAACCTTCTTCACCGGAGGCCATTTCGGAGTGTCCGTCTTCTTCGTAATTTCTGGATATGTGCTTTCCACCAAACCGCTATCCTTGATCAACAACGCAGATTATCTTGCACTCGGCGACAATCTCGCATCTGCACTCTTCCGAAGATGGCTGCGTCTCTACATTCCACTGATCATTATCACCTTCATCATCGCCATTTCCCCGCACGTATTCGGCATTGGCATGACTTTCAAGCCCGAAGGAAATCTCAAGGACGAAATCTGGAAGTGGTATTGCGATCTCAAGAACACCTGGTTCATCTGGGATACCGGCAACAGAGTCTTGCTTGACTACCACCAGCATCTTTGGTCTATTCCAGTGGAATTCAAGGCCTCCATCACCATTTATACCACCCTCTTGGCTTTCTCGCGATGTACCCGCACCGCACGACTTTGGGCGGAAATCGGCCTCTGGTACTACTTCATGTACATTGTCGATGGCGCCTACTTTGCCATGTTCATGGCTGGCATGATTATTTGCGACCTCGAGATGGGCGCCAAAGAGGGCTATTTGCCAGGATGGATGAAGGCTCTTGCGCCTCTTGAAAAGCCAATATTTTACACAATGTTCGCATGGGCGATTTGGTGGGGAGGTATCCCGTCGAACTCCATCGAGCTCAGCCACATGCGCGCGACTCCGGGCTGGTACTACCTGTCCTTCCTAAAGCCGCAAGCTGTCTTTGACTACCGCTGGTTCTTCCTGCACTGGGCATCAGCCTTCCTGGTTGCCTCTGTTCCTCACATTGCCTTCCTCAAGCGCTTTTTCGAGAGCCGCTTCTGCCAATATCTCGGACGTGTATCCTACATGTTCTACGCTCTCCACGGACCCATTCTGTGGACAATCGGAGACAGAATGTACGCTGCAGTCGGCTGGGTCAACGAGACACATATTCTTAACATGCCTAAGTGGGCCAATGCTTTCCCACTTCCGAGATTTGGCATTTTCGGCCTGGAATTCAGCTATCTCGTTGTGTTTTTCTTCCTTCTCCCTCTCACGCTGTGGGTTGCAGAACTGGCGACGACTGTGCTCGACGATCAGAGCATTAAGCTCACGCAAGTCCTATACAAGATGACATTGCCAGAGAAGCCGGCGAAGCTTCCAGCAGCTGGCGAAAAGGCACCAGGAAGCCCAAAGACTGCGGCTTAGAATCCAGATACAATATGATGATGAATGATAATGGCATTGCTGTAGAGCTACACTGTTGCTCTGATCTTCTCGCTCTTCCCACTGTTCGCATTGCTTTGTGCCTCGAGCTCCGGACTTCGCGCGCTGCAACTTTTCGCGGCCGAACTTCCCAACAGAGCTCTGAGGCTCGCAGCAGACCCACCGAAGCACATGCATCCTTTCCATATGCGACAGTATGCATAACCAGTCCAAACTTTGAGCACAAGCCGCTCGGGGCGGCATATGCTTATCAACCGCGTCATAATGCACGCCATCGGGGCAGCCCGATTTCTTTCTGATCCTGCGACTCCCGAGCCGTTCTCCTCTCTCCGCATCCCGAGACATGAATTTGAGGCGCTGACGAGGCGCGACTTGTGCGGAGGTGGCTGCGGAGAGTGCCAGATAGACAATCCTTATGAGGCTAAGAGAATTGAGACAGGACAAGACAGGGTGCCTGCCGATTCATTGCATATTTTAGAGGATGCCGAGGCGCTTGCTCTGTGCCGTTCAGAACGATCGGGCCACTCGATTGCAGCTTTAATCTTGCCTGCTTTGGAACTGAAGTTGACGGTGTGTGACGCCTCTTGCTATGAACCGCTGCGGTATGGAACTCATGCGCGAGACGTCTTTGAATTCGACCTCGGCGACTTCACCGAGCGAGCTGGCCAATGATCCACGTTCGATATCAGCCAAAACTTGACTGTAGAGCTCTGCTCCACTGTCGTTTGATATAGTGCTCGTTCCCGTACGCATCGCTTAACTGGAAGAGTATTGCAACTGTGCCCTGTTCACGTGGCAAGCTTTAGCTTGTGATCGTTGAAGAGCTGTGCCAACTGCCTGCGCGCCTATCACAATTGCTGCAAGGATCAGATACAAGTCAAGGCGCTTGTGCTGTGTTTTCACTTTAACGACGTCAAGCGCCATTGTGGATTCACACGATCGAGGAAGAAGATTAACAAGAGCGCCCATGGCCTGGTCATCAGTTCCCAAGTCACACCGACTTGACCGCGACATGGAGAAAGCAACACAGCAATGGCAGCCAAAGCGTTCTCGAGGATACTCGAGTCCTTCGCCACGACCAGTCGTAAGAGGCAAGCGAGGAGTCGCCATCTTGACATCTATGCTTCTTGTTGTCGTGATTTTCATCACGACAGCATCTTTTCGGCCAAGCTATACTGAATCGGCTACCAAATACGGCAAGAGCGCAACCGCATACGGCATCCGCAAATGGAAGGAGACCGAGGAGAAGTTGATGGGATCCTGGAATAAATATGAAGAGGAGAACTTTCCAACCTCCAATCCCCAGATGATCTCTGCTACCAACGATCGTTACGAGGACCACATCAGCGAGCCTCACCCGGGATTTAAAGGCATTGGTGGTGTCACTAACGTCGGCGACTCGGTATTGCAGCCAGAAATCAAGGAGCACGTTCCGGTCGTTCATCTAGAAGCCCAGCCAGAAGTCAACATTCATACGGGCGCCACCCATACGACACCATCAGAGCCAGCAGTAGAAGATGCGAGAGTACTGGAAGGCGTGGCTTCACATCAAGAGAAGAGCTCCAAAGGTCCCGCGGAGCAAGTCAACAGTAATTTCGCAGGCCTTAGTGGCGTTGCTCCGTAATTGCTTGGCATGCAATGCGAGTCGCTTTTGCATTCATCGCCAAGAACATTTCCCTTGGCTGCTGCAGCCTCATAAGCACTGCGGCACCGAGACGCGCGGCAGCACAGCACATCCGGGGCTCAGATTTCGATAGACCACGGACAGCTCAAGAGGAGCGAGCTCGTATTCATATGCTTTTTCGATGCAGTGGTTCCGACCAAGAAGCGTGCTTCGATGCCAGAGAACCCAGCACAGGACCGCACGACCGGACAGGTCTCGGAAGGATGAGTCGGGAATGATGAGTATCCGAATGATGATCATGAAAGGGAAGGCATTCGAGCGCATAGGTCGCAGTGTGCAGAGAAGAAATCTCGATACAACATGTGCTGATTCGTGTCAAGAGATTTAGATAAGCTCAAATCTTCGTGCGGATTTGAGATCTTATGCTTCAGGCTCTCGTTTCAGCATTTCATCCATGATAAGGCTGTGATTCCTCACTGTGGCAGTCGATAGAGTACGTCCCGTTCTCGAACTTGCTGGAGCAAGCAAATTTCTCTGTCGAATCGAACGTGAATCTGAAGGACCCTTTGGTCATTGCACTGAGCTGGAAGTTCGCAGTAGCATTCCCTCCATTCAGACCGATACCAGCTCCGTAAGACAAGCTGTCTGCCTTGATCTCTGCACCGCCGCCGAGACCGAAGTCCTTGGAACCAGCTTGCAGACCACCTTTCGATGAAGATTAGCATCCTTCCCTACTTCGTGCGACCCTGGGGATCGTTTATTACCTCCGTAAGAATCATTCGAGTTCCAATTAATCCCGCATCCTACGCCAATCCCACCAAAAGGCTCCAAAGTTCCTGCCGCCGCAACCTGTCCCGTGCCGCCGGTAGCGTTCAAACTTTTGTTGAGAGTACTGATATTTACGCCGCCTCCAGGCGCATCATCCCGTACGAAGTGCACGGCTCCAGAGATACGTCCCATGGTCAGCAGGCCTGTCGCAAGAAATTGTGCTGCCAGTGCGAACATGCTGGCGACAACAATGTGATAGTTGGTCCGGAGAACGAGCAACGAATAGTTGTACTTCTACGAGTAGCTGAGGTGAGATTAGAAAATTGAGTTTAGCCGCGGTCGTGCACCCCCAGTCCCCCGAGATTCAACATACACGCTTGACAAGGCTAAAGCTAGGCTACACGAGGCTATCGATCGGCTAGGGCGGAAATGGTAGCTATTCTAGAAAATTTCATAGTACAGAGCTAGGCTACTATCTAATACCGCGAGGCCCTAAAAGTAAGAACTAGTATAGAGAAATAGTAGTAGTATTAGATAGTTATAGTAGCTATAGTATAATATACGTACTAGCTAGGACTAGTACTATACTATAGGTACCAAAGTAGAACTATAAATAAAGAGAATAGAATACTACTAGAGAAAAATTAAAGATTTATTTAAGAACTAGTATATATACTTCTTTCTAGAATATATATAAATAGAAAGATATCTTTACTATAAATTATCTAAAAATCTTATTATTAATAAGAAATCTATAACTATAGAATAGTAATAGAGAAGTACTCCTTCCTTATAATATAGCTAGAATCCCTAGTATAAGTAAACAAAGCCCTTAAATAAGGCCTTATCTAGGACTACTAGATACTATCTATAGAACTATTCTAGACAATATATAGGATACTATAATACTATAGCTACTAGTAATATAGATATATAGCTAGGAGCTATGACTAGCCCCTAGTATATAGCTAATATATAGGAAGCTATAGTATAAAGGAATATAAGGCTAATAGAAATATCCTAAAATATACCTACTATATAACGAAATATATAGTATAGTCTAGGGAATGCCTAGCTAGAGTATAAGCAAAGTAGAAAGCTATACTAAATAGACTACAAAGCCTACTAAGATATATAGACTAGGAAACAATAACTCCTATCCTTACTAGAAAGAAGAGATCCTTTAACTTCTTTATCTTTAGAACCTAGATACAACTATAAGAGAAAAGAGCCTATACCCTAGGGCAACTAATAGACCTATCTAAGGTAGTAGCTAACGTAAGCTAGGCTAAACTCCTACTTATACTAGAACTAAGTAATAAAGGTAAGGCAAGCTACTTAGGCATAGACGAAATAGAAACTAAAGAATAATAGAGCTAGACTTACTTACTATTATATAGTATAATATTAATAAAAGCAAAGATAGAGTTTAGAAGTATTTCCTAGCCTAAGTAGATCTAAGGCTCTACTATATACTAGTAGTATAAGAGCTATAGCTAAACCTATTTAGTAGCCTCCTAGGAATATATAATAACCTAAACTACTATATAGTTATTAGTAAAGCTAAGGGAAAACCGAGGACCTATATCTATATTAGTAAAAGGATCTATACCTCTATATAGAAGGCTACTACCCTAAACTACCTTAGGATATAGTAGGATAGTATAAGTATCTAGATAAAAACTAAGTAAGGCCTACTTAATATATACTATATATATAATCCTCTCTCTAGATCTACTAGTAGTAGATAACTAGGATCCCTAGAGTAGCTCGCCGAACTAATCTAAAAAGACATATAGTATATAGTAGTAGGAGACTTTAACCTTTACTATCTAAGGTAGGAATAGGGCTTTATCCCTAGCTATAGGTTTCTAATAGATATTCTTATTATAGAAATATAGATATTAGAAATAGAGCTACTAATCCCTAATTTCTAAAGGACTTACTATATAGATAGTAAGATTATCTATCTCTACTATAGACCTAGTATATATAAGTAACCCTTCTAGCTAGAGAGTCCTAGAATATAGATAAGATATTAACTTAGAGTCCTTATTAGATAATTAGATTACCTCCCTATTAGGACAACTATTAACTTAAAGGCTATAGAATAAGCCCCTATTTCCCTAAGCCTAAACTATAAGAAGGTAGACTAGGAAAGTATTAAGGGAGAGCTAGACAAGTAGATACTTATAGTAATAGAAACTTCTATAGATATAGATAGATAGATATTTCATTTGCCTATTGTAGTGCCTTTCGGCCTATGCAGGTCTGTTTCTATGTATTGTTTTGGGTAGGAAACCGACTTGGTTAGTAAAAACCTCCCTCCTGTCCTATTTACAAGTGTTGTCCTTCCTCGTTTCTTTGCTTTCCTTCCTCTAGGGTATACTAGTATTATGGTTGTTACCCTCTAACTACCTTGCCTACTGCCCTACCCTTCTTTCCCCCTCTTCTTCCCTCCTTCTTATCTACTCCTTAGTTTCCCTTACTAGTGCAAATTGTTGTACGAATCCCTATCTAATAATCCACCTTACTATCCTCTTTAGGTCTTCTTTGCTTTAGATTAGCTTGTCGTATTCCCTTTCTATTGCTTTTAGTCTCTAATTACTTCTACCTTCTAAC